>JAPQRQ010000016.1:28463130-28477988 GCA_037367365.1 Apogon talboti
GCAGAGCTTGGTGATGAGCTGATCGTTAATTGAATCAGGTGTGCAGGAAGAGGGAAACATCTAAAACATGCAGGACATTGGCCCTCGAAGACCTGAGTTCGACACCCCTGCTTTACATGGTCATTTTTATTGTCTATTTACTCATTTAACACAATATCCACTAAAACGTTAGCCAACTGTAGCTTTGCCTCTCTCCTCAGATATTGCTAGTCTTCACTTCATGTATTCCTCATTACAAATTAAAAGCCTCACAGGACGCTGTAATCGTGACTTCCCGACATTTTGTGAAGAACCTTTGCACTCTTTGGAGTATTGATTCATTCCACAAAAATTGACAGACTTACATTATTCATCAAATATGGCAACAAATCGTCCACATGTACTTCAAGGTGCAAATTTATGCGTCCCAAGGCTCCCAAGGTCTTATCTGTTGTATTGGGAGGTTGGATTTCTACTGCACACGCGCCATTTATGACGAAAGTCTGTAAGTAACTCAAAAGTAATACAGGAGTCATGTAACGCATTACAATTCTGAGACAGTAATATTGTAAGGTAAGGAATTGCTTTTAAATAACAGTAACAAGTCATCTGTAATGGATTACAGTTTGGAAGTAACTTGGAAGTAAGACTGCAGGGGGGTAACGCCAAATGACAATAAGCAATTTCAGATCCACTTTGGAGGTGATTCAACCACTATCTACTGAATGTGAACCACTGACTATGGATATAATACCAACTTACAGAAATAAATTCAGATGTAATCCTTCAAGGTTCACAAAAAGGATCAAAATCAAAAAGATCTGAATTCACTTTTACTGTAAAACAGTCAGAGAGGAGACTGTGCTTAAAACCTACAAATGATTTTCTGTGAAGGCACCATGAAAAGTGTGGAACAGAAATACTGCTAATGGATGAAAAGAGAGTGGGGTCAGATGGGGGAACGTAGACATGATTGAGGTTCCTGGCCAATTAACTCGAGATCACTTAAACGGCTGGCGAGCTGAAGAGGTCATTATCCTGAAGAGCTCTGACGAAGCCCATTGGGACTTTCCAAAGCTGGACCCATGACTCTTCCACTTTGGTTTTATGTTTCTCCAATAAAAAGACACAGGGCTGATTCTGCTCTGTGGAGACTGTGCAGACGGCTTGTTTGATGACTGGAATCGCTTCAGATTCGGCGCATGTTCAGTTCATGTGCAGCCATGCATGCGTGAGCTCAATCAGCCGTCCATATGATCACATATTCTGCACTGTCTGAGCTGCAGCACATGGCCTGAGCTGCACAGAAACTTCAACTCTAAGCCAAAAGAAAAATACCAAGAACAAATCAATGTTTTCCACAAACTGAGCACTACACACAAAACAAATCCTGGAAATATCGACTTTCACGTTAGCCCTGCAAAAGAGATGGTAAGCTGAACAATGTACAAATACTTCCCTGAACAGTCAGAGAAACATCAATTACAACATCGATATACAACCGTAAAGGGAACTGACGTACACACCGAGTGGGAATCCTTCATTCATGCACAGCAGCTCTTCATATTCATGCTTCTCCAACCATGAACATCAGAGTCATACCTTCCCACCAGCACATTGGACATGAAACAGCCTCTCTCAGCCTCCATTGGATTCCCATCATCCCTTTTTACCGTCTGAGTTAAATCTAAGTGCATCTATAAGGGCTTTCTGCAAAACTGGGCCATTTAAATGCGGTTTGCGAGTTATGCGGAACATAAATCCGCATAAAAAGAAGATCTGTGGATTACACGTGTTAGATGCGAGTCCTGTGTGTGTTACCGCTGGACTTATTCCTCCATTTATTCAGCGTATCTTAAAGAGAGCGCCGCGTGAGATCTCCCACACAGATTCTTCAGTAAATGTGTTTTTATGAGGAATCAAGGTTTATCAAAGTTGAATCATGTTTACAGCAGAGGAATAAAAAAAAAAAAGTTTTGAGAGTAGAGGTATTAGAGGTTTGGTACAAAAAGTATAGAAGAGATTGTGCACTTGTTAAGAAAGAAAAACGAAAAAAGAAACATTAAAACGGATATCATGGCTGTTCTTTGGTAAATGTAAAACTAGTGAGCGGACTGTCAACATGAGTCAGTTAAAACCATGGTGTAGAGAGGAATGAGTAAAAGCCAGTTAGAAAACATGGAAGTTATGATTACTTTAAGTCAAATATATATAATATAATGAAATGTAGGAATAACCAAGTGAAAAAATAAGTTGATTTGGATGAAAAATATCTAAAAAGGCCGGGCGATGGAATGATCATGATAATTATGGTGATGTAATTTTACATCATATCACATAATCATTTTTATATTATATGTCAAGTACTTTTTTGGTCTTCAGGACTTTTCTATCAAATAAAAACACAAAATGGTTAATTTTTCTTCTGCATGTTCTGAGGAAGAATATTTTCTTCATTTAAATTATGTTAAATATTTAATATGTAAAAGTTAGAAACAACAAATAAGTGGTTTCTTTATCTTTCAATCAGGATCAAAAATCTGCCTTTAAACTCCAAACAAATCAAACCGATGATAATATTAATATTATTGGTTGCATCACCCAGCTCAAACTGTAACTATAGCTCTTTTAGAGTATTTTTACTGTTAAAGCAGAATTTCAGCGGTTACAACTTAACAAGCACTGCAAATGTATTGTTTTTTCTTCTCAAGGAAGCAACGAGGTTCCAAATTAACTCAGCTATTTGCACATATAAAGAAGAGCAACTGCAGCTACGGGCGTATTTGCATTGGGAAATCTACTGCTCTGCAAGTATAACGTAATAAAAACATTACAATCTCGTGAAAACAAGCAGTATTTGCTGTGCGGGGTCACCCTGCCAACTTTGAGGAGCTCATTTCTTTCAGGTGCCGCAGACGCTTCGTTCTTTTTGACGATGAAAACGGGCCCCTTTTCATGACCATAACTTACTGCTACTAATTACCCATTCATTTGTAATAGCGCTGCATAATGGCGGCGAGCAACAGGACGTCGGAGTTCTCCACCTTTTTATTCCTAACCACATCTCTCACAGCGGAGCCCGGGTAGAGACATTGCCATATGACCTAATTATCTCTCATTAGTGGCCTCAGTAATTACAGGCCCTTTTACAGCTCCATCTCCTCTGTCTCGCATAGGAGGGGATTTCAATTAGGTTCGCCTTACAGCTCTGCCTGCCTCGCTCTCGCCGTTAAACCACAGTGTCACCTGTCTAGCCAAGCATAGCCAAGCGGCAGGCAGCACGGCTCGATGGAAAAGCTCCCACAAAACAGATAGAAGTGTTTCACCGGCTGGGTTTTATTCATTCCATATCACGCGCCCATCAATGAGACATGGCAACAAGACAGCCTGAAGAGGTATCTTTTTTCACCAGAGAGAGAAATAACCTTTTATGCCATCCTCTGGAAGCAGCGCATCATGAAAAATACATAAGAAACAAACTACGTATTGCATCGAATCTTCCTGTCATGGGTAAAAAGCATGTGATCGGTGAATTGGGAAGAGTTTGAGTGACAGAAAAGGCCTCCATCAGGCGAGATTCATCAAACATAGCGAGGAGGGAGAGAGGATTGATACATCACTTTGGGCTAAAAGCACACATGGATTCATAAAGAAGGTGAGGAAACAATAAGTAGAAAGTAGCAGAAGAGGCTCGAAAAACCGTGGGATTACTCCACAGTCCCATCGACTGCTGCTTATCATTTAACTCTCAGTCAAACCCCGATGCCAAATCAGTCACCCTAATTAACAGGCCGGCACAAACACCGATCGATACGGCCGAGGGATAATTAACCCCTTGTGTTCTCAATCGTCTCTACAAGGGTGAAATTGAAATGGATTGAGATTACCTTTTGTCGGCTAATTGCGGCCCTCAGCCGAGTGGAGGAGGGTCGACTAATGGCGAGCGTGAGGTTTTATCAGGAATCAGTGAAATTGATGTTAGCAGGAGAGGTGCAGTTTACAGAGCGTTGTGACTACTGTGGAAAATAAAAGCGGGGGAATGATTTTATTTTGGAGCTGCACACGGAGACAACGTAATAGAAGGCGGTGTTCACACTGCAAGGCTTACAGATCAATCTGGATTTAGTGCTCACATCGGGTTTTTTCGTTTGGGTGTTTGTAGTATTTGTTGGTCATGACCTTGAAAAAAAAAATGTAAAAAAAGGCCTGTATTCATCTGCAACTCCCACCGGCGCATATCTATGACCGTGTGTACATGCACATCAGTATTACGTCTTTGTGTTTCTGCATGTAGACACCATATCTGGACTTCAGTAACACAGATAAGACCTTATCCTGGATCTGAGAAATGTGGATACTCCATCTGGACTACTCCGATAGTATCCGGGATACTGTCACTTGTATACATCTTATCCTGGTTTGCAGTGGTGGTCCATGTACTTCACACCAAGGTCTTCAGTGTTGTTCTACCAGACTTAATCCGCCTTTTAATACCGATACTATACAAAAAATGCAATATACCAGGGTGTTACATCACAGACAGGTAAGAATGTCATTACTAAAGCAGGAAACTACAGTCACAGCTGCACCACATACATCAGCTCAAGCACAATCAGTAATAGTTACTGAATAAAAGGGCAAAAAAACATACAAATGCTCATAAAAACATCCTATACTCCCCAAACTACTGATCTTATTCAAGTCTCTACAGATGTGGTTCGTGACTGAGTTTATTCTGACTAGTCGCTCTTTGACCGTCCAATCAAACGACATGAAAATGCTAATGTTATTGTATGCCTCCTAGATCACCCCCGTGTGGCCAAGATTAAATCTGATTGGTTAAGTCAACAAGTTCATTCAATTTTCTTTTCTCCAGAGGCTGCACTGTTGATCCTGAGCCTCAAGGCAGATTTATTTATTTATTTATTTATTTATTTATTTATTTTTAATATTTTATGTTTGATTTTTCATAGGACGACAATACAGTTACATACTTTCAAAACAAGACAACCTCACCGACCCACAACAACAGGGCCAGAGACAACAGACAACTGACAGACACCCAGACAGACACACAAAAACCAAAAAAAAAAAAGAAACAGACGGACTGTTTATTTCTGTTGTGCCTACTGTCTGGCATTTGGTCTTTGGGTTCTACTTTTTGGTGTCTTATAAGCCCAAATAAGGGCTGGGCATATTCTTTTTTTTTTGCATATTCTTTTTATATTCTTTTTTATATGCAAGACACAATAATAAAGATTCATTCACTCATTGTATTTGAGCCTGCTTGCTTGATACTATACAAATCATTCATTCAGCAACACAGAAATCTAAACTAGGACAAAAAATATAATAACCTTTCTCCATTTACATCATCCTAAATCGTATCCTATAATTGCACATCTGATATAATGATCAGAATTCGATGTATTGTGCAGCTCGAGTATAAACTGAGGAAAAAGGATTAGTTACAGTCAACAAAATGCACTTGTTCGACCATGACACTGGAGTTTTATTCTCATCTTTGTTCACTGGATTTCACTTTAACTTGATGCTGAGGGAGTAAAAGGTCAAGAAGAAATGGTCTCTTCATCATGTTTGGCAAATGAAACATCACACTGCTGTGTTTGCTTCGAGTATTTACACTTTACATCTGTACATCAGTGTTCATATACATTCAGAATGACTCCTGGGGTCAGTCCACTCTGTCACTCACACTGTCACATGAAATAAAAATGCATGTTTACATGCATACTAATGTTCCACTAGGATAGAGAGACATAAACAGCATCCATTTGGATATATCTGGTATTATTCCAGTTTTATGAGGAGTCTTTAGGAATGTATAGAGCATATTTGTAATATGGACAAAAGTATTGGGACACGTTGAGTTCAGGTGTTTCTTTTCTAACAAAACAATAATGACAAATGTCATAATATAGCCATATTGGGATACATATCATTGCATTGGTTAGTTCAGCTTCCAAAATGCCCCAGAGATGGTTTTTTTACTTAATTCCTCTCCACATTGATTATGGTTTTTTGTTTTTTATCCTTGACTATGATTTTAAATCTTCTACCTCTAAATTCCTAAAATATTTCTCACGTATTGACTGTAAATAATAATTGTCAACCACAACTAATCATCTACTTTCATCATGTAGGAAGGAAAATCTCCCATTATACTTTACGGAAATATTGATGTTTTTATCTCATATCAGCATGAACAGGACATCTTACAGCTGTAGACATGAAGTGTCCCAATATTTATGTCCATATAGTTTATAAGCATCAGTATTTTCTTAAAGTTTAATGGGAGATTTTTTTTCCCTCAGTGAGATGTGAAGAAAGTAGATGGTTAGTTGTGGTAGAAAATTATTATTTACAGTCAGAGCATGAAAAATATTTTAAAAATTATAGTCATGGAGAAAAAAAA
This sequence comes from Apogon talboti, assembly GCA_037367365.1. Classification (NCBI taxonomy): domain Eukaryota; kingdom Metazoa; phylum Chordata; class Actinopteri; order Kurtiformes; family Apogonidae; genus Apogon; species Apogon talboti. The sequence goes on from JAPQRQ010000016.1 coordinate 28,469,546, forward strand.
GAAATTAAAGACCATCAAATATAACAATTACAATAAAACTAACCAATGTAATGATATTTATCACAATATAAAACCATATTATGACATTTGTCATTATTGTTTTCTATCCCAGACCCCTGTTAGAAAAGAAACACCTGAATTCAACCTGTCCCAATACTTTTGTCCATATAGTGTATGTCTCATGTAATTTTTTTTTTTTTTTTGCAGGTTGCGACACAAAGCTGCTGGTAGACATGACTACTGAACATCATTCTTCTAAATTATATATTCCATCTAACACCACATCAACATCAACATATCTGTCTCAATAACTGAGATGTGATGAAGCCAAAGGCTGCAACGTATAATTCATATCATTTTCATACTCGTCAAACCATTCACCAGAAGAGCTGTCATCCCAGAAGCAACCGCTCTTCTTTAATCTGTCACCTGTCTGTAACATAAGATGAGGTTACTATGGCGACAGAATATTCACCTGAGACCAGCTGTTAAGAGATGAAGTGAAAGTTCTGTCATAAGAAACATCTCCACGCCACAGAGTTTGGTATGAGGGGTGATGGACATGTAACCACATCATTCAGTAAAAGGAATAGAGAGTTGAAGTCCCCCCTCTTATGATGTGTCTCATGTGACCTAACATCGGAAAAAATATTAAGGAAGGTCATTGGCAAGAGATAGTTTAACATGTATGATGTTTGCAAATTTAACAGATAATGTTAAAATTCAAGAAAATTACATAGTGTGACAAACATAGTAAAGATGCATGTACTTTAATGTTAAATAGCTGAATGGACTGCATCTGTAGACACAAAGTCTCGTATTTGACGAATCAGTTGCTTCAGTAGCTCATGATATTTTGTTTGTTTTTCACTGAAATGTTTTTTTTTCCTCTTTAGAAATAAATTGCATTCTGCACCTTTCATTCAGGGTTTTGACTGTTGTTATTCACCACAAACTTGATTAAAATATTCACCTTCAACTGAAATCCAGCTCCTGTGAGTATTGCAACTGTTTAACATATTATGAAAACAATTTATGCACATTATGAAACCATTTATGCACATGAAGCAGAGGTGTGCACGAATAATCAATTGGTCAATTAGTCAAAATAGTAAGCACAGTTGACTCCTCTTTTAAGAGTCAACCACTTTTATTTATTTGGGCTGGAAACAGATTTATATTTTACTTCATAAAGACCTAAAGCTATTTTTTGGCAACTACCAAATTAATTTTTCTCTCTATTTAACCTTACCTAAATGATTTATTACCATTTATTATAATACTACCCTCTGTATTTTGCAATTTCTAGAAAAAATTAAGTATTTTTCTATATTTCATGGCCTGATCATGAGCAAATTCAAAGACTAATATATGAAAACAGAGAAAACTGAAGAAAATGGGACTTTTTCAGCAAAAATTATCATCAACAGAACATAAAACAAGCGTCTCCATACACTATCATTGATCCAACTCCATGAGTTTTATCCAAATGGCTCATATCTGATGCATGAATAGATTCATAGATGACAGATTTTACCTCCATTATTTATATGTATTGATAGAGTTAGTGGATCAACAGGTATTAAACATTTGAGATCAGTAGATGGTTCATGTCACTGGTGGTTGTTTAGATCTTTGAAGGTTGACAATGTTTAAGTATTAGACTTCAAAATGTCCAACTCTAATATGCAGTTTTTTAATAAATAATTATTACTATAAGGTATAATATATTACAGGGAAGGATTTAACTAAACATTTCAAATCTTTATTGTGTCGGGAAAAAAAAAACATTATTAGATCTGACCTTATAAGATTTCTGTTGTGACTTCTACATAAATCAAGTGTTGGACCAACATGTACTGTATGTAATGTGATGCGTATCAGAGAGCGATTGCAGAATAAACATGTCATTTAACCGCTGAATGGAGTTTGATTATATGGCGCTTTTATCCACAGTGCCTCACAGTACGCATCCAATTCCCCCATTCAGTCACACACTGATGGCGACGGGCTGGTGTGAAAGTCGTTGGACAAACAATCACCGTTGGACCATGAAGGTTTGCATGGCGTGGAAAAAATTATCACCTGTCAAAAATGTCAATATACAGTCAATCCCATATTTCTGGCCATGTTAGGGAAAATGAGAGTAAAATGTGTGTTTCATGGCCACTAAACTGACCGCCCTCTTTTCTTTTGGACTTTAGACTCCACGTTAGGTGCAAATTAAAGATAAATGTGTTTAATTTCTCACTTGTATTGGAGGTGATTGGCCCAAACCAGTGTATGTTTCATTTTCTATTATTTCTCCTCTTCATGTGTTTGTCTGTTTTGTTGATTTTACCGTTTTCATGGTCTCATTAGGGGACAGAAATGTGATTATTATTGTCTCTGTTGTCCAAAATAAATAAAGGAGTGAAATAAATTAACAAGTGAGGTAATTTTACATTGCAAAATCCATCCCAGACAGAAGCAGTCTTTCTTGTCTGAAGAAAAAAAAAATCTGTCAGTGGGGTACATTCATTTTACTTGGCTGAATTTCCTGAAATTAGAATAAAAGTCCTCTCTAAAATGTTCACAATGGGCTTTAAATCTAAATAGAAAAAATTGCTGCTGATTAGAGGCAGTGAAAACAGCTTAATGTTCTTAAAATTAGACATGCAAGTGTGATATTGTGCTAATTATGTTTTTTGCGTGTTGCTGGTTGAATCTAACTCAATATTAGCTGGAATATATTAAAACAAAGTTGAATATGCATGTGCTCTTAAAAGTGAAAAGAAAAAAACACTTCTTCTGAAAGGAAAAAGTGACACGGTTATTTTATTTTTCAAGGAAAAAAATAATTTTCCCAGAAACAACGCTTTCTTATGTTGGCAAAACTATAAAGTTGTCAGAAAAATAGATACTCAGGTAAAGTAAAAGATAAGTGAAAAATCTACCTAAAGGAGTTATATGTAGTATTTTACTTTTTTTTTTAAATGACCTGAACTTATCATTAGAGTGTTTAGAATAAAGAGCTTTGAACTTATGCTAAAGATGTATTAGACTGTACAGATATGAACTGAACTTATTTACAGTGACAGACTGTTAACTTAGCTCTGTTTTTACACTGAAAACAGCCACAGTAAAATCACAAATCACCTCTGTTTTCTGTATGATTTATGTTGTCAGTAGCTGCACTAAAGATCTGTTTGGAATCGTCCAAACAAGGTCACAGCTGTCATACTTTAGTCTGAACTGTAGATCAATAAATGGCAATTTAGCAAAGATAAAGTAATATCTAGTTAATTGTTTTTTAAGAGCTTTTTCAGAACTAAGGTCCCATGGGTCACAACTGGAGTGGACTTCGCTTCTTGATATACTGTCATTTTATTGGATGAGACACATGATGGTCTATAAAGAGCAGAAAAACATTGTATTATTGTCAATAATGACAGTAAAGCTGATATCTTTACACCATTGTCATGTTCTTAAAGTGGTTCTATGTAGTACTGATATTCCAAACTCTCACCAGTAGCGGTCAGTCTGGTACCAGAACACACTTAAGACCAAAACCACCAATGAATGTATCCACAGACTGTATCATTCACTGAATAAAGTATGAAGTTCATTGTTTCCACTCATCTGTATTATGGTTCCATCAAGTTTGCTTCTTCAAACTAAAACTTTAACAGTCACTCAAAATAACACTGTGTTTTATAATCGTCACATGCTGCATCAGCTGATAGTTTACATTATAGCTCTGTTAGCTTAGCTCTGTTTATAGACTGAAAACAGCCACAGTAAAACCACATATCACCTCTGTTTTCTGTACGATTTGTGTTGTCAGTAGCTGAACTAAAGATCTGTTTGGAATCCAACAAACAAGGTCAGAACTGTCACAGTTTAGTCTGAACCGTGGGTCAAATGGCAACTTAGAAAAGATAATAACATCCCATAATAACTTTATACCTTCCTAAGCCTCAGAATCAGACTCACCCTTGTAGATCAAACTCCATTCTTTTAATTTATACTTGTCATTAGTGGAAGCAACACCATGCATCTATTTTTATCACTTCTTTTCTTTGACTCTAAAAGTTGTTTCTTAATGGCTCTCATCCCATCAGGTCACTTTCTGATGCTTTGGTCAAAGGCGTCATGGTCTTAGTTTCCCTCACCATGGCAGACCAGCAGAGTGACTCACTACTCCCTCTAGTGGTCACATAAATCCCCATTGCTGGAAATAAATTCACTACATACCTCTATAATCTAATACATTGGCAGAACTTCACAGCTCTTTATTCTGATACTACTGTTAATGCTGCTTGGAACTGCGAGACTAATACTGAGATATTTGTAATGAATCACCTCTGAAATCAGGATCAAAGCTAAACCTTCTTGAAATCAAGAAACATGCAAAAACACAAAGCCCACGTTCAAGTGAATTGTGATGAGAAAATGTGAATCAGCATCTTCGCAGTCAGGAGGTTGGGATGAAATGTATTCCTAAGACATGTCATTGTTACTTTTTTATATATTTTTTACACATTAATATTCATCTAAATGCTTTCAGTGTTACAGTCACTAATCAACAGTTATATAAAAACAAAATTAAAGATTACAGAGCTAATTATACAGTATGTTTACACCTTAACAGTCTAAAAAGTTTGGCCTCTTTGTTAAAAATTCAAAGTTAAACCTTGAATAAGAAGCAAAGCCTTTAATACCTTCAGATAAGTCTAAGGAGATAATTGGAGCTTTTAGTCCTATATATTTTTAATGCTGCAAGTTTAAGGTCTTTTGTCTATAAAAAAAAAAAAAAAAGCGCACACCGTAAGAGGCAGCGAAGCAAATGAGCACCAATGTGAAGGGAGAGTAACAACAAAAGAAGAAATAACAGCATACGAATGCATGTAAACAATGGGAGAAATTAAATGGGATTTTGCTTGTGACAGTCGGTAATTGGAGATTTTAAAACCAGCCATTAAAAACCACAGAGCGCGTTCCAGAGTTCTAACAATAGGAACTCTTTGGAAATGATATTTAGTTTAGAAATCAGCTGACGACTTTTTCCTCTCGGAGAGTGAGTCAAACACAGCCCAGGTATGAGAAGACATCAAGCGTCGGGCAGGTACGACTTTGAAACCCGTTATAATGAGCTGTGACAGTTGGAAAGCCGTGGACAGAAATTTCTCTCATTAGGACTGAGAGTAAAGCGCAATGAGCTATTAAACATCGCTGTCTACACTTGCCAGCAGAAAGTAATTCGGGGGTTGATTGATGCTTCTCCCCGTTATTGCTAGAATTTACTAATCTATTCCTGCAGTTAGAGAGAACTGAAAGAGCATGTGAGGGAAAACAACGCCTTGCTTGGCCATCATTCCTGGACTGTCAGTCTGGTCCAAGGGACTGCACTGAAATCACAATCTAACAGATATTAACACTTTGGAGACATGAGTGATAAGCCAGAAAAATATATACAGTCACTTCATGTGTTCTCAGAGAATTAAGGAAATTACATGTAATGTTTCAATCAATTAGAGTCTGAACAGGATGGGAGGAGAAAAGAGAATCCTCAGACGTAAGACATAAGGACTAAAGTATGAAATTACCCTTTCTCTGTCTCTAAAGCTCAGTTCAGACCAAAGACTTGCAGCAGAATTAGAAGGATCCAATTACAGACGCAAAGAAGCGAAGTAAAAGTGTCCAAAAACTGGTAAAAATACCAAACATCCACTGAAAAACACATGGGGTGACAAATAAAGAGGCAAATAAAGCAGGAACATGAGGCTTAATGTCATCTTCTACAACAGTGATTCACCAGTAAAACCCATGGAGTTGGATCAGTGACAGTGGATGGACACACTGGGTTTATGTACAGTTAATGATGTATTTTGTTGAAAAAGTTACCTTTTATTAAATTTTCTCTGATTTGATAAAATAACTTTTAGATTTACTCTAAGCTTTAATGAACATGTTCATGGTCAGTTAATTAAACATGAGAAAATACCTGATTTTCACGAAGGATAATATTCTGAAAATGCAAAATTCAAAGGATAATACTACACAAAATGGTGATGAATCACTTAATAAATGAAATATAGAGAAAAATGTATTTGTAAGTTGCCAAAAAAAAATTGTTCTAGCTTGGGAACTGGACAATTGCTTTGACCACTTTACTACCTTTCTATTTACTGCATATTTCTATTCACTAGATTCAGTGATTTTTTTATTGTTAATTCACTAAATGCACAGGACATACAGAGAATTGAGATGCAGTTTCTCTTTACCATGTTAAATACTATGCAATTAAAAAAAAAGAGGTAAAAATATAATGAGAAGAAATAAGAGGTATGAAGTATAAACTATAATAAGATATAATGTGTATATATTAATCTATTTATAATAGTAGTGGTAGTGCAATACAGTAATATTTATGAGTAACTATTGGGTAGATAATGAACTAATTACTTATTTAATTTTAATGGATGTGCAACTAAATTTCTCTGATGGAATCAATTAGATGTATCCATTTTGATTTTTCTATTTGAATTGACTGGTTTGAGGGAAAAAAATTGGAGAAACACTGACTTAATTTACATCTATACAACATATTCTATAAGACCATTGTATGTTTGTAGCATACTGCAAGAACTAGAAACAGTATCTTCAGAAAGTCAACTTGGCTTTTTTTCCCACTTGTGTTTTCTAGCAAATCCAAGCAGACTTTCAAGAGTTCAATTATCTTAGGAAGGAAGAGAATTTGCAATTCAGCCCATGGAGGATATACACTTAAAATTCACACATTTGGTGTATGTTTTCACCAGAAAGGAAAACGAAGTGAAAAACTGTAAAAGGAACTAAAGCTGTCAGACAAATGTAATGGAGACAGAAGTACATTGTTTGCCTGTGAATTGCAGTGTAGTAGAGGTGTGAAGCTGCAAAACACAGAAACACTTGAGTAAAAACCCTTCAAATGTGCACACATACTGCAAGAAGACTGTAGAAGAAAGAACATTTCTTGGATTCCATATCTGAAATCTTTAATATATGAAAGTTCAGGACAGTTTTTTACTCCCAAGTCTCTACCTCAGATTAAAACTGAAACAAGAAATAATAAACCAAAAAGCCTGGACAAATGTCAGATGAGGGACTTCTGCCAGTGCTAATTATAAGAGGTGATTAGCTGCGTTATAAGGAACAAAATCCATATTTTTCATTCGAAATGTGGCCATCGCTTCTTCCTTAACCCATAAACACCCAGTGCTACTTTTCTGGCAGTTCCCAAATGACTTTTTCTCTCTATTTAACCTTTCTTAAGTGATTTATCACCATTTACCGTAATATTATCCTATGTATTTAGCATTTTTCAGTGTAAATCATGTATTTTTCTCTATATTTTATTCGCTGATCATGAAGATATTCACGAAAACAGAGTAAAATCAAAGGTTATGTCAAAACAGAGAAAACTGAATAAAAGAGAATCCTCAGACGTAAGGAGCAAAGATATCATTAACTGAACATAAAGCAACCATCTCCATCCACTGTCATTGATCCAACTCCATGGGTTTTACTGGTGAATCAATTTGGAGATGATGACGGTGTTTCCACGGTAACTATGGAGCCTCTGTACGTCCAAATGGGTCATATCTGATGACCATGAAAAGATGACAAACTGTATTTTACACCAATTATTTACATGTATTGATAGGATTAGTGGATCAACAGGTATTAAATATTTTATATGAGTAGATGCTTTTGGTCACCAGTGGATGTTTGGGTCTGTATGGGTTAAACAATACAAAAACATTTGTCTGAGTGTTGAGTGATGATAAATATAATGCGAAGAGCTGTCTGTCACATGTGAAATAATACTCTGCATTAATTTGGAATAAATTGTATACTGAAAAATAACGCATCGTTCTTAAGTGCAATGTGTGATGTGTTGAAATGAGACGCTGCTGTTTTTAAAGGTATTTTCGAGGCAATTATGATCACATTAGTCAGACAAATGGAGCGGCCCACATGCATACACAGGTGATTATTAAGTTGCCATTACAAGTGAATGTGATTCTGTCTGTCCTCAAAGAGCTGCATGTCACATCAAATATAAACACAGTAACTGCACATACATATGTACTATTATTATAACTTCTCAATATTTTCACTCGTAAATACTGAACATTCATTATATTCTTTTTGGAAAGAAAAAAAAGAAAAATCACCACAACACCGCACACCACAGTAAAACAACACTGGGTGTGCACTGAGCATGCTCAGATGTCTATGGAAAGAACAAGGTTGATTCTATCAGCACATTTGGAAATTTTTCCTGTTGAGCAAACGGTTGAATTTTTAGGAATATTTAAAATAAATCATTCATTCAGAACATTAATCACAGACGGGTCAGGGGTTAAAGGGTTAAATATGCAAGTGTGAAATTGTGCAAATTATGTTTTACTTTGTT
>JAPQRQ010000016.1:28503717-28515854 GCA_037367365.1 Apogon talboti
TACCCGGAGAGAACCCACGCAGACATGGGGAGAACATGCAAACTCCACACAGAAAGGCCCCACCGACTGGTGTTGGGGTTGAACCCAACATACCAGATTTTCACTGAAAAATCCAGAAGATAAAATAAGAAATAGTGAGAAAATTCATCTAAAAGTCACTGCAAAACTAGCTCTGGGTCTCTTTAACTGTGCTCATTTTGTAAGATGGCAGGTTTTACTGCCCTGGTGCCACTTGTGCACCTTTCTGCCTCTGCGTTTTCTAATCCACTTATTATGTCTGCCCTCATATATAGCATGTTGTTATTGATAATGTCTGCGAACCCCACAGCTGCAGCAAAATGATACTGGCCTTATAAACATAGGCGGCAGAAACACGTCGTACACACTGACATAAACCACAGCAGATACTGTAATTGTAATCTCCACTTGACATTAACTCATGCATTTTATCAAACAGCTGTTTGCAGCCAAAGATCAGACTCCTATGCCTGTGCATCGCTAATCAGATGTAATTACAGGCTGGTTTCACACACATAAATACAATCTCAGCGCTGTTTGTTTGATGTCTAGCAGCTCATTCTAAATTGTTTCAAAGCCGCTGCAGCATTCCCAGTTTTGTAGCCAAGTGAATTTCTGCTCTGGTGTCACAATTTGTCTCCTGTTATCAGCAACACAGGCTGCAGCTCCAGTCAAGTCTGGCTACGTACCTCCCCCTAGTGGACGAGGCTGGCTCTGTTCGTCCTCACACTGCAAAGTTTAACAGAGAAAAAGAAAGTAAATGAGGGCAGAAAGTTCGGTGGAAAGTAAGTTATGACACTAATGTAGTTAGTTCAGATACAGAGGTTGTGTAATAAGGTTTTAGACCACATTAGACCACTACCATTACACTGATCAAATCTGGTCTGTATTATCCCACAGAGGCTGGAGAGTCTTCCAAACAACCCAATATTATGTGGAAAACATAACAAAATGGAGATTCACAGTTTTTCCTCTTATTTAGACCACATTAGATGACATTAGACCAGGTCTACACTGGTCAAGATGATCGAAAATGCGCACAAAAAGGGAAATTTCACTAAAAATCATTACCTTTATACAGGTCTAATCTGGACTGTATTATCCTATCAAAGCGAAAAAGTCTCTAAAAGGTAGTTTGTAGTTTATGAAATGTTTATCTAAGAGCAAAAAAAAAGATTTCACTCTTCCACTCAGATTAAAAAACAAATTAAATCTTTATTTCTTTTGTGAGCATGCAGAAAAAAAATGGGAATTTTGCAGTTTTTTTCTAGATATCTAGATGACATTCTAATTATAATTATATAGGGTTAGATGTAAAATCACTATCATTATACAGGTCAAATGTGGACTACATTACCCTAAAGGTCTGAGAGTCTGCACAAGATAGTTTCTGGTTTGTGAAACTTTTCTCAAAGAGATTTCACTGTTTTTTTCCACATCTAGACCACAGTAGACCAGTTGAACTGATGGCAGCAGTAGAACAGCAGCATATGGGTTCTTTCAGTCTTACCCTGTTTGGTTCAGATTTTCAGACATTCTGGTTTGATGTGAACTAAATTTGCATGTGAGACAATGTTGCAGACCAAACAGCTGGTCTTTAGTCCAACCAAAAGACGTCTTGTCAGTCCACATTGAACTAAATCACGATTTGCTTTCAGACCAGTTACAGGACATTACACAAAGCTCTCAAACAGAAAACAGACCAATAAGATGCTGACATCAGACAACCAGCCATCTAGAAATGCAGCATATGTAGATGATGGCACCAGGACAGACTAGACTGGTAACAAAATGGCAATGTAAAAGCAAAACAAACAGAGGAAAATGTATATAATGTGACCTTCAGATGGGAAAACGCCTAAATAAAAATTAAACTACTAGTGCAAATGTAACTAAACTGAAACTGAAAAGACAAACTGAAACATGAAATAATAAAAAAAAAAAAAAAAAAAAAAAAAATACATGGTAAAATTTTCCCTACTGTACTAACTTGGTTGTAAATTTCTGAACATTTCCTTTTACTGAACCCTGCAGAAACAGCACCCTCTGCTGGCCGTATACCTGAACATTACGGTTCACAGGTGTTTTTCCGCCTCTGATGTCGACTTTGTGTTTTTCCCCCAGTGAGACATACACAACCCCAAACTCTCTTCTCCTGAGTGTGTTATTATTTTTAATGCGCGTCTCTCTTGTGTTTGGCTTCTGGAAGCTGCCTGCGTCCTTGATTGCAGAGTAAATGAGTTTCAAAGAATCCGCCTTGGGTAATACCAGGAATTAATTTTATTTTTAATACAGAAAAAAGGAGAAGATCAAAGCGTCTGATGTTGGCATCCAGACAGATTTTTTTTTTACAGATACAGATGCAGTTGCCAGCACAAAACTGAGGTTTAAGAGGCTTTTATGAGGCCAGGAGGAGGAGGAGGAGGCACCACAGATGTTCACTAGAATACATTTATTTGTTGTGTTTGGATGTTTCCACTATAACTGTCATCATTTCCTGTTTGTTCCTGCAACGCATGCCATCTCCTCTTGTACTTATTCTCCAAAAAACTACTGACATTAAACAGATTGGACTCTGATCTTTTGTTGCTCTATTTCTCTGTGATTCATGCCATAGGAAAAGGAAAAATCAGTTTCCTCCTCCTCTGCGGGTCCATCAAAAGTCACAATGAATCATTCTTCCTGCACACAAATGGCTGTACACAAAAAGAAAAAAAAAAGAAAAAAACAGGACAGGGCTGAATCCTCAAGGTCGCCGTGTGACATTTCAAGTATGGTGAATCAGATAAATGGCAGCATTTAATGTTGACAAGTAGGTTTTAACTGGCCGCTTCAGCCGCACACTTTAATCTGCTACATTTTCCTTTCCACTCTTCAATTTGACAAACAGGATTTGAGCTGAAGCCTCCCACACAGTAAACAGCCACCAGTGAGCTGCAAGTGGCTACGGGAGATATTTACCGCTGTTTGTTTACACCTCGTGCAATCTGAAACAGCAGCTGCCAGTGCTCTGTTCATCCTCTACCGCCGCAGAAATGTCATCAAATTAAACAACAGTCACCAGCCTTTCTTCTGCTTTTTTCGTTTTCCCATCATGCCACAAAGCAGTAACTGGACTTTGTCGCTGAAAGGTTCACTTGGTCATGTAGGCCGACGCCTCCTTCTCCAGGCTCTGAGCGAAGCGGTGGTTGAGGAAGAGGAGCTGCCCGTGAGGAAGCAAGCGGCTGAGCAGGACGTCTATTCGGTCGCTCTTCAGTAGGACCTGAGGTTAAAAACCCAGAGTTAACCCTCACAGACCTACAGCAACTACTGATCTAACATGTTTAGTTCTGTGGTGTAATGTTATTATGTTGTTTATTCCAGTGTGCAATGTTTGTTTTCTTGTTGTTGGTTATTTAGTTCTCTTACTGCTGCTTATTATTATTATTATTAATCATTATTATTATCATCATCATCATTATTATTATTATTATTATTATTATTAATATTAATCGATGCTATGACTACTATTACTGTTGTCACTTTATTTTAACTTTTATCCTGTGATTATTAAACTATCCATATACATACATACAGTATGTGAGTGTGTGTATATATTATTATTTTTTAGAGTTATAGTTTTTCTGTTTTCTTGTGGCATTTCTTATACTATGTGTATATTCGGTGTTGTGCTACTATTGGAACCTCAACTTCCTGAGGGATCTGCCTAAAGGATCAATATAGTTCTATCTAATCTAATCTAATCTAATCTAATCCTTAATAACTTCTGATCCACTAATCCTATCAATACTTGCTGAAAAAGTCACAATTCCTTCAGTTTTCTCTGTTTTGATATAATAACCTTTGAATTTACGCTGAGCTTTTATGAACATGATGAAGTTAAATGTGCATAAAAAAATGTATTTACAAATCACCACAAAAATAATTCCTTTTTTCCCTCTTGTATTGCATCATTCTATCACATGGTCCTTTTTAATTATTAGAAAGAAGGTCCAGTTGTAAAACACTAGTTAGTTTACTTTTTGTGACACCACCATACATTCATCTCCATTTTAAACCTCAAAGACCTGAAGAAACAGCGACCAAAAAGCATCTACTGATCTAAACTGTTTAATACCTGTTGATCCACTAATCCTATCAATACATGTTAATAATTGGTGTAAAATACAGTTTATCATCTTTTCATGGTCATCAGATATGACCCATGAGGACCTTCAGAGGCTCCGTAGTCACCGTGGAAACACCGTCATCTTCTACAACAGTGATTCATTAATAAAAATCCATGTAGGTTTTAGATGCTTGTTTTATATTCATTTAGTGACACATTTTGCTGAAAAAGTCACATTTTCTTCAGTTTTCTGTTTTGATATAATACCCTTTGAATTTACTCTGAGCTTTAATGAACATCTACATGATCCGTAGATGAAATACGGGAAAATACCTTATTTTCACTAAAGATAATATCATAATAAATGCGAATAAATAAAAATAAAAAATTGATTTGGAAGTTGCCATAATCATAGTTTTAGGTCTTTTAGTGAATTTGCCCTTAGAGGAATCTCATCTGTATCCGTTAAGGGTTAATAATAAAACCAGCTGCAGTTGTTATTGTCACTTTTTTCAAGTTTCTTTGCAAATTTTCAGAGAAATCAGCAGAAGAACATTTCTATTTATGCACATTGTTATCTATTATATCTATGCTATTGAAGTAGAGCTGCAACAGTGAATAGACTATTAAATGAATCCACAACTATTCTGATAATCAGTTGGAGTCCCTGAGCCCTGCTTCTTTAATGTGAACATCTTCTGGTTTCTTTTATTCGTCTGTGATACTAAACTGAATACGTTTGTGCTGTGGATCAAAGAGACAATGACAAGGTTTATCTGGGGTTCTGATCGTGATAGACCAGAGTGAATCAAGACCAGGACTAGATCCACAGCAGGGCATCACAGCAACATTAAGGATGAGATGACTCCTGTTTCCACCGAGTAGCAGAATGAGGCAGGATGTGGGAAGAAGAATCACCCACCCACAAAAGATTTTACACAAAGAAAAAATGTCTTTTTTCAAACCAAAGTAGAGACATTGTGAAATATTGTACATATTCAAAGGTTTGTTTTATTATATTTTAAGGGATTTAAGGGTAGTTGTTATTCTATTTAGTTTGTATCTATTTTATGAATTATTTTATCCTATTTTGTGCTGCATACCTGACACCTGGGTGACTGTATTTCGTTCAGATCATGTCTAATGATTGAATAACAATAAAACTGAGTCTGAGTAAATCAGAACATGCACCAGAAACACAGTGACATTTCTACATCTGCAGACTTGAAATAAAATCTAGAGGTATACCACTGAAAACTCTGACATTAGAAATAGACGCCATTTCACTAATGTCAGAGGCTGATATTATTTGTTGTTCTTTGTGTTTACTGTATTCCAAGATAATGTAACAAAGGGCTTAAAGGTGTTTAAAAACAGCCTATTTTTATTTTTTTACATATAATGACATTATTCGTGACATAAAACGGGAGATAAATAACAACTAATCAAAGAAACCAATGGAAAATAATACTGGAATTGGCCAAATATATCACACTGGCATTGAATTGAATGTATTAGAAACCACATAATTGTAATTAATAGACAATTCATCAATATCCCAGGACCTGTTATCTTTGTGTGTTCCAATAGTCACAACAGAACGGGGACAGAAAGCTTTTAAATGTTCTGCTCCCACTGCCTGGAACAACCGACAGAAGGAGATAAAAATGTAGGAGCTGGTTTCTGGAAAAACATTTAAAGTCATTTTACATTAATAGGAAAAGAATAAATCTGGATGTAGATGTTTTCCTAATTGACTGGAGCAGGTTCTGATGCTTTTAAGGAATATTCTTGTTAAACCTTTAGTACCTTTTAATTACCTCCACCCAGGAGGTAATGTATTCACCAGGGTTTGTTTGTCTGTGTGTGTGTTTGTTAGTTAGTTAGCTAGTTAGCAACATAACACAAAAAGTTATGGACGGATTTTAATGAAATTTTCAGGAAATGTCCAAAATGGGACAAAGAACAAGTGATTAGATTTTGGGGGTGATCCAGATCAACGTCTGGATCCAGGATTTTTTTAACAGGATTCTTTACTATTGGGAGATTGGGCTGATTTTGATATTAGAGCTTCTAACTAAACTAATAATGACCAGAATCATTGGCAAAAAATTACAAGACAACAACATCCTATGTGCTATAACCTGACATAGTTTCATCCAGATAGTGGTGATATTCCAGATATGATGATCCAGAAAATTCTATATATAGGGGGGAAATATGAAATTGGATACTGCACAACTGACACCAAATAATAGCTGAGGTTTTGCTCTTTAAGATATGTGTCATCCGATTTGATGTATCATAAATACTTATTGAGATAGATCCAGAACAAAACCACCATTAACGAAAAATGGAATTTCCTCAATATCTTCAAAACTACAACTGATATTGGTAAGATTCCAAATTCTAGCCATATGTTGTTGTGGTCAAGGGATTAAAATATGAGTGTTGAGTCAAATGGAAACTAATTTTTATCTTGTTATAATTGATTATTACATATTATTTTAGTATAATCACTTGTATTGACCTGTCTAACTTTGTCTTTGTATTATGTCATTATCTTATATTGTAGGATTATGTTTACATCTTTACATAATATTGGTTGTGCAACTCAGTTGTTGAATGTGTTATAAGGGATGGAATCACAACATGGTGGGGAACTGAGCTGCCTTGGTGGAGGTCTACGCTCTCCGAGTGTTTCTCTACTTTATTGATGGTGTTTTCTATGTATGTTATTAACATAGTGTTTTTATGTGTGGTTTTAGAACTGAGTTTTACTGTGTTTTATGTATGATTTTAGTGTGGATCTACAGATGAAATCTCTATTTCTGTAACTTCTGCTGGTGCTGTCTTGGCCAGGACACTCTTGCAAAAGAGATTATTAATCTCAACGAGCCTATTTCCTGGTTAATTAAAATAAATAAATATTAATAAATAAATATATGTGGAACTGAAGATCAAATTAGCTGTAAAAGATCTTATTGAGAGCTACATTTTTTCCTCAAATTCAGTATTTTTCTAATGTTCTTATTTAAGACCTGTTTAGGATAATGTTGGATTTTGGACTGGTGTCGTGTTCCTCCATGTCGGTCTGGTTCTCACCTCGCTGCCCGGGCCCAGCATGTGCAGGTGTTCCAGGCAGTGTCGGGTCAGGTTCTTCAGGGTTCCCTCGGCCAGCAGCAGGTTCTCGTGGGGTTCACAGACCACGGTGAAGCCCAGGCTCTGAACGGCGACCCACAGAGCGCTCATCTCCCCGGAGAACGGGTCCCCGGCCCTCAGGCGAACCATCCCGCTGTCGGCCTCCTGCAGGGCCAGCGCCTCCTCGCCTGGAACCGTCTCCACCGGCTGATGTCCAGAAGCCTCCCGGGACAAGGTGACAGCGCTGCGGACCTGCCTGAGTCGACACACCGGTACAGGGTGACCATCTAGTCCACAGACCGATTCCACTGAAAGTCGCCTTCAACACATTAACCCTCAAGGACCCCAAATAAAAACAGTGATCTATTTAACTGATAATGATGAACTTTATTTCGAACATAAGTAGGAACAAAGTAAAGGTGAACAAAAGACAAAAGGAAATGACAAATTTAAACAGAACACTCCATAAAGACAATAAGTTAACCAAAAAAAGAAAAAACATGTCACATGTGTGTGTGTGTGTGTATATATATATATATATATATATGTGTGTGTGTATATATATATATATATATATATATATATATAATTTAATTAATTAATTAAATCACAAAAAAGAGAAAAAATTACTAGATCCTATCAGTACTATATCTCTGGAAAATAAGTTTTTATACATCTTCTTAAATTGTATGATGTTTTCACACTGATATTTGGTTGCATTCT
Organism: Apogon talboti; assembly: GCA_037367365.1. Lineage (NCBI taxonomy): Eukaryota > Metazoa > Chordata > Actinopteri > Kurtiformes > Apogonidae > Apogon > Apogon talboti. Next base: position 28,511,708 of record JAPQRQ010000016.1, read on the forward strand.
ATTCCACAAAACCACACCACAACATGAAATACACATTTTTTAAAGATTTGTTCGAACTAAATGTTATTTCATATTTAGTTTCTCTCTATCTGTGAATAATTTCCGTATGTTAATTGGAAGTAATTGATTTCTTTCTTTGTATAATATAATATTTGTGTTGTTTTAAATTAAACCAGATCCCTTCATTTGAATGTATGTGAGACTAAGAATAATTTACTGGTATGTTCCAGATATCCTGTATTGTTTATTATCCATTTTGCTCTCTTTTGTTAGATATAAAGCAGAGCTTCTCAGCTTTACAGTGATACCACACATAATGGTTTTTGTCTTCAGCATCTTCTGTTGTCAAAATGAATACATTAATTGAAAAATAACGAACAGATTGAAAAAAAAAAATCAACAAAGTGAACACAGTTTTGTTTACTTCCTGAGCCTACTGACCTATGATCAGTGTCAAACAACATTATCTGCACGTTGTGCTCAAGTGTGGGTGTATTTGTTGGTGTTTTCAAGCAATAAACACAATAATATAGTCAGAAAATAATGTTTGCCTGCTCTGTTTCACTTCTTTCCTTTCTCCTCCTTGTGAAATACAAACTATTTACAGCCTAAACTCTGAAATAAATCAAATTATGAGAAACTTACAGGATTCCACTTCTATACACTGATGTATAAGCAGCTGAGATTGAGTGCTGAGAGCTGTGCAAAAGTCTTAGGTTTGTTGTGATTTCCATCCATCGATATTCAGTATTCACAAACAGAGTATACACAAAATATGTCAACAGCATTAAAAAATAAGAACATTATAGGAGTTCTATGGGATCAGCTGGATGGAAGGAAGAGTAGAAAAAAAAAAGTCCTAAGAGGACATTTGGTGTAATGTAACATCAGATTACCTCGAAAAACTTTCAGACAGTCGACTCAAGACTCGTCTCAAGATGTACTGAATGCAAAGACATTTAATTATGATTTTGGTTTAGAGTTTCAGTATTTTCTTGTATCTTAATAAAGAGACTGAGAAATAAAAGGGTGTCTGTGTAAACGTATGCAATTAATGAAGGTCGAAGCAATTTTGCATGACGGTCACATGACCAACCAACATGCCACAACAGTTTGTATGGGGTCAAAAAGACTGAAAAAGATAATTAATTCTGAGCCGTTTTAATGTTTACTGGATCATTGTGTGAATTCAGGCTCTTGAACTTGGCACACATTTATGGTTGTCAGTTCTCATTTGTATTAGTGTATATAAGTTATAATCACATCTTCTTCTACTCTACTGTTTACCTTTCACAACTTTTCAGCTGTTTTTTCTAAAATTGCTGTGATGTTTAGACAAACTGAAGAACAATTTGGTCTCAATATCAGACCCCAGATACATTTTAGCGCATTATGTGAATATCTGTGAACTCACAAGTCATGAGTTATGTTCACGATGTCAGAGTTTAAAGTGTTTATATGCACATGTACTGGCTATTTATTTCAATTGTTTGTTTATTTGTTGGTGACTATGTGTTGCTAAGTAACTAACTTTAGTTGCTAACAGTGATGGTTGATATTATTTTGTTTGGCATCTTTGATTAAAGTTCTGACAAGTGTCTTTATTCAACATTTTGTCGGTGAAAGAGTCAGTAAAAATGTGGACATGGTGTATTTTTGTTATGTCGCAAGGAGACATTTGGGTCTTGAGCTCAAAAAGTGTACCAAACACTATTCTAGCATCCACAGTACTAATGATTTGAATGGTTGCAAATATATTCAACAGTCAGTCTAGTAATGCTTCAAATAAGTTACTGAGTTAAAAAAAAGAAATGGCATGATATTTGTGTTAATATCCTTAAAATTGCAATTAGAGCTGCAGATAGGACTTACTTTCATTGTTGACTAATCCGTTGATTATTTTCTCAATTAATCAATTTATTGTTTGATCCATAAAAATGTCAAAAAATGGTGATCAGTGTTTCCCAAAGCCCATGATGTTGACTTGGTTGATGGTTCATTGGGGGGGTTGAAAATAGTCACATCTAAGAGGCTGGAATCAAAGACTTTTGAATTCTTATAGTTAAAGCATTATTCAAAGCGATTACTCATTATCAAAATAGATGATTATTAATTTAGTATAGATTGACTATCTGATTAATCATTGAAGTCAACAGGAACAGATCGGCGCATTTCATTTACTTTTTTCACTTCATTTACATTTTACATAAGAAAAACTAAAGCCAACAAACTTTTAGTATTATAGTATTTTATTCTCTATTCTTTATAGGTAAATCTCTGACCTGTCTACAGTCTATGCATATTTAATTTTCTGTTTTAAGGAGTCAAATAGTGAGCTGTACAGCAGACCCACCTGGCCACCACCGCCACCTTCTCCCTCTGCTGAAGCCGTCTCTCCTCCGGGTCCAGGTCTCCGTGCTGGACCGTCTCATCCGGACCGAACACCCGGGAGTACAGAACCCGGCTCTCGGCGGCGGACAGAGCACTGACCGGGCACACGGTGTGGACGAGAAAGCAGCGGACCATGGTGTCAGAACAGTTCGGGATTTAAAAAACAAGCAACGAGACGCTTCTATCACATTTAACCAGTGACCTGTACATATGATTGTTTACTTCCGCGTTAGTCAGCTGACCGGAAGTAATAGTTGTAATGTGATATTTATACCAGCAGATGGCGCCAACAGACATGGTTCAACGTTCATATTCTATTCTACTCTATTCTATTTTATTCTATTCTATTACACCTCTACTTATTTACACTTTTACTGAATTTCCATTATTTGCCAATTTATCCTTCTATCCCAAATGTTGGCAAACGTTGTACTTTAATACTTAATTAGTTACTTATCACTTTTTTTTCCCACACACAAACCTTCTTATACCGTATGTTATGATGCATTATTATACAACTAATGTGCCCAGTATTATGCATCTAAAATATTAATAGGTGAAACCGAATAATATAATAAAATTCTTACACACTGAAAGGAGCCATATTGCACAATGTGTAATAATTGCTACTTTGAAGAACATTTTGCTGATTCTGACTTTTAGTTGTAATATTTGAGTATTTCCACCCTATGGTATTTCTATTTTACTTACTGAAATGGAAAAATTGCCTGATAGCAGACATATTATTCTGTATGTAATGCACTGATTATTTTCTTGAACTGGACAGAAAGAAAAGAAAGGAATCAATAAAGTTAATCTGATGCTTAATCAAATCTATTCTATTTAGAAATGTAAAAATACCAAAATACTGTAAAGAATATTTACAGGATGACATACATAATACTGTAAATGTGTGGATAAAAACTGAATAACAGTTATCGAGTTTCCTGTTAATGTCCCCTCAAAATGCAACATATTCATTTGCACCGGTCACATGACCACATCAGTTTCCAATGATCTTATTATTTTCATTTCACGTCTTTACAGGATGTTAGCAGCAAAAACCACCAAAACCATAACCACCCGAACTTCCTCCGTCTAAAGGTTATGCTACTTCATGATATCACCTGTCATCAATTTCCAGTGTGTAATGACTTATAACTCCTGCATGCTGAAAACTCATGCTGCATGGTGTTGAAAATGCACACTAAGGGATTATATCCATGCAGCAGAATGTTTCTAAGAACTATCTGAAATCAAGGTTAATATAGTGTTTTTTTTGTAAATTCTTAACCACCATTTTCAAATCAGCTGTCAATCATACCTGCCAATCAAAACCCAGCAGAGCACACATATGAGCTTATAATCATCCTAAAACCTAATGATGGAGCATGAACGTCACAGTGGACCAGAACACTTATTAGACAGCTCAAATAAAACAAATAAAACAACTGACAAAGAAATTAGTCCTGGAAGACTTGGTGGTTTTAGCGAAAAATTCACTGTAAGTCAGTTTGAGCTAGGACTTTTGGAGCAGCGCCTAGTGGCCATGAGTGGTATTACAACTTTGCAATACTTTGGCTCTTGGCGGTGACACTTATTGAACAGTTAAATTCCTATAGATATCATTTGGAAGTAAATTTTTTCAATAATAAGTTGTATATTTATCAAATCGTGCCCTCATTGGATCCAGTGTTAGGAGTCTGATGTGCTTTTATTGACTGATTTACTTGTGTCTGACAGGTGAAATACACTT
>JAPQRQ010000016.1:28525896-28536423 GCA_037367365.1 Apogon talboti
GGGTTGGGGTGCAGGGGTAAGAAGAGGGGCACAGCTCACAGGCTGATTGATTAGAACAGACAAGAAGAGGACAGTGCAACTTACGTGTCCTCAATTTCAACTGAGTCCAATGGGCTCGGGAGATCCATGCCGAGGCCTGGGGAAGACATTTTTATGTTAGTGATCAATAAAAACAGAGATGGGGAAACTGACACTGGAATCTACTGAATGTCAATACTAGCGACACATAATTGCTAGTGCAGCAAGTAATTCATAAACACTTCAATTTGGACGGTAGATGTACGTTAGACAATTAGGGAAAGGCTATTATAGTTAACTAAGAGTAAATCTAGCAAGGGAGAAAAATCTCATGAAATGAAACGAATACTGGACAAAAATGAAATAACTGCAAGTAAAAGCAATGGCCTCTTAATGTCTAAAACTAGGAAAAACGGACACTAGTCAATTTCTCAATATAAAATAAAGCTAAAAGTGCTTATGCATTCATGAAACTGCTTAAAATATCGGTGTTCTCATGATCACATTGTACACAACAAATTAGTGGCTGTATTAGGCCTTTGGACTCTACTGGCATCAATTCACAAACGGGACTCACCAGCATCAGACGATGCATCAGAAGCAAAGGAGGGAACTTTCTCAAGACGTGCATGTCTTTTTCTTTTGGGAGTATCACATTGGCTGTACGAGTAAAAACAAACAAATGAGTGATGTGAACAGTGAACCAGTTCAACTAGTTTACAAGCGGCAATAGGTTCAAACAACTAGAAGAAAAAAAACACATGAAAACTAGTAAGCATACCTTCCCAGTCCAGCGAGATTGTTCATGTCTAGAGCCAGATTGGTGATGGGAGAGAGGACAGTCTCAGCTCCAGGGGAGAAGAGGTTTCTGCGGTGTTGGTTCTTTGTGTTCAGGTCCGGCAGCGTCAGCGAGGAAAGCCCGGGGATCCCTTCGGGCCTGCTTTTCTTAGCCGTGTTGACAGGGCTTGCGCTGCCGAAAACATTAACCGACTGCATTTTTTTCGCTTTACAATTCGGTTAACCTTGCAGATGAAGATGTTTATGGGTCAAATTTGTCTGAATTCCGGGTCGGAGTGTGCCAATTTACGAGAGCTTGAAGCGAACCCGGAAGCTAACCAGCTAGTTAGCAACAAAAGTTAAGAACATATTTCCAAGTGTATGACCCAAACACCGGCAGGAGGTTACTCGGCGGGTCCGTGTGGAGTAAACTGTGATACGGTCTTGCTGGATTACTTATGCCACATAGTTGTTGTTTCTGTCAGAGAGCTGCAGCACGGCGTACTCCCTCTCTGACATCCCCTGGTATCTGAGAGAAAGACACAGAGATGCACGTATTTATGTTCAAAATAGAAGCTCAGAAGCGGCAATCTCTCAGCCAATGAGCGTTATTGATACACCCTACTAACCAATCAGAGCGTTTTACGTCACCACTCTGTTGTCCTCCAGCCGGATGAGGGAGAAGAAGGAGGATGTGACACAAAGCTTTGAAAATGTCATCTTTCTCTTAGATAATCTTTTGTTCTTACACTTTAGTCCTTGAATCGACCACAAGCACTAATATAAGACATCCCAACGCTCAATAAATATACTTAAAATATATTTTTAGGTTTACTTTATATTTACTGTGTTAATTTATCCAATAGCTTTTATTATAAAGAGGACCAAAAGTGAGATTATTTCTTCAAATCCCATCTAACCACAAGTAATCATTTACATATCTATATATCCATGACCACAGTTACAAAATTTGCTTACTGTATCACTTAATTGTAAAACAATCCCATTTTAAATACTTTAGCAGCATCAGATGTGATTTATTTATTTATTTTTCATTAAATACAGTAAATCCTGAACTCCAATTACAAGCTCTCACATGGTCTCCCATCTTTTGTGGAGCACATTGTGGCCCGGCCATGTGCAGCAAAGCTCATATTCCTCCCACTCAAAATGACTCAGACAAAAGAATTGTGAAGTGATTGTCAGTAGTACTGGGTAATTTTGACTCATTTCTCGTACTCATTATAAACGATACTTTTCTCTTTTTCCTTAATGCACTCGTGTTAAATTCAGGATTGTACACACAGTTTGTAATACAGTGTGAATGAAAAAAGGAACATGGTTGAGTTTAAGTGTGGAGAGCTGATTTTTTTTTCTGTACAACTGCAGTAATGTGGGTGTGTGGATTTACCAATATATGTGAGTTGCATAATTTAGAGTGGTTTGTCCTGTACTTCTGTCTTTTTTGTGGATAAAATCACAACTTCAACCGAGGACTGAGGAATTAGAACAGATTTTAAACAGTTTATTTGCGTCTTATGGCCAACATGGATATTTAACTCTTCTTATAGTGACTGCTGCTCTAAAAAATCATGGAAAATGTGAACAATCATGCAAAAAATACACACTTGAAAGTCTAACAGCATGAGGCCACTGAGCTCCACACAACCTACAGACTCTATTTTAGGACTCCATTTTGAAGGTTCATAGGACAAAGACTGTTAAAGGATCGTCAAACAAAGAGCAGCTTAAAGTCAGTGTATTTTATTTGCTCCTTATGGCTTCTTTTTGTGATTATTCATCCTATAAAATATGGATAATTATGGAGGAGTTTACCTCAAACTTAACCTGAACCAATGTGTCATTTAAATCATATATAAGCCAGCAGACACACCTCCATTTTAACTAGACTGTAGAGGGAGTAAAGCTAACAAAACCAGACAAAGAATTGACAGTAAGCATCTCACCCCATCTATATTTTACATGACAGTTTTGTCTGGGTTTCCACATGTTTCTCCTGTTTTTATAATGTGTAGAATTCTGAATATGATTAGGAAACACAGCCACATACTGAACTCCAATACACTCATGGCACCCATTGATTTGACACCAAATTCTAATACCTATGGAGTAAGTCTCTTCAGCATATGCTGCATGTTGGCACGGCTTCTATTATATCTTGCCTGTATATATTATATTCATATAGCACATCAAAACTAGCAAAATACATTCATTTTTTATGTGTAAAACTTCATTAAAGACAATGCTAGAATGCTAAAATATAAAATAAGAGTTGAAAGAGATACCTTAAGTTAAAGTACACTGTGTATTTTTTGTATTTTTTATTTTGTATCCTACAAAAATGCTGAAAACTGAAGATCTGTGCTGTAATATATAATTAGGCTGAGCGATATATGGCTAAAATATCACAATAAAAATGCACATATCAGTCAATATTTATAAACAAAATTAAAAGTAGATGCCAAAAGGTGAAAACTACTGTATATTTGACAAGAACGTTTTCTCTATGGTAAAAACATAACAGACACTTAACAGAAGAACATTTAATCTAAAGCTAGAACATTCATAACAATTATAATAATAAAATGTTTGTTGAATATAAAATACACAGAAGCAAAATTAACTAAAACAGTGAGACACGGAAATATTTTGCAGGCATTTCAGCTTTCAGCCTAAAGCTTTAATACTGTATGTAATGCAGCTTTCTTTATATTTAATCCATACAGACCCAAACATCCACCGTCGACCCAAACCAACTACTGATCTAAACTGTTTAATACCTGTTGATCCACTAATCCTGTCAATACATGTAAATAATTGGTGTAAAATACAGTTTGTCATCTTTTCATGGTCATCAGATATGACCCATTTGGACGTTCAGAGGCTCCGTAGTTACCGTGGAAACACGGTCATCTTCTAAACAGCGATTCAATAAAACCCATGGAGTTGACAGTGGATGGAGATGCTTGTTTATATGTTCAGTTAATGATATTTTACTTAAAGAATCATTTTTTCTTCAGTTTTCTCTGTTCTTGATATAATAAAACTCACCTTTAATCTGAGCTTATATGAACATCTACATGATCAGTGAATTAAATACAGGAAAATACCAGATTTTCACAAAAAAAAGTGCAAAACACGAAGGATAATATTACAATAAATGGTGGTAAATTATTTTCGGAAGGTAAAATATAGAGAAAAAATCATTTGGGAACTGACACAAAAGTAGTACTTGGTCTTTATGGGTTAAATGGAAAATTGGGATAAATGGAGAACCAGTATCGATGCCACAGTATCAGGATGAGGATCAGGATCAGACATTTCTGGACAATGCCCAGCCCTGTTTCAGCCCAACACCAGTCTATCAGCAGCGTTTTCAGTTGTCCAGAGGGGGTTGTGGTGACCTTTAGATTGTGGATTAACCACACACTGGAATAGTCTTTAGCATCTGTGTGATCGGCATCACGAATGTAAAAGAGGTTTAATGAACTTCCCTGGAGAGGCAGAAGCAGAGGCTCCACACCCGACATCTGAAAAGAAGACACAAAGGGGCAAGAGGGAAGGTGAATAAAACCCCCTCACACCTTCTGTTCCCACCAAACCTGCACCACCTCCGCAACGATCTGTTTACAGTCACCGTCCACACAGATCACAGCTCCTCTCATTCCAGAGTCATCTGCATCCGAGTGTGAACACTGTCTTATATCACTGTGCCATGTTTTCTGACTTTTATGTGGTTTTGTCTTGATTTTGTCCTTCTGTTGTTTTGATTTGGTCTTTTCTTGCAAAACACTTTTTCAGCCTCACTGTCATTAGTTAAATAGGATTAACCCTAGAAGTAATAGAATTCCATAGCTACTTGTATGTGGTCATTATATTCCAAACCCATAATAAACATCAAACTGAGATAGTCATGACTTCAGTATCTACACTGCAAAAATAATAAACTGTCATGACCGGATTGCAAATTTTCACACATCCCATTTTTTATATACAGACAATCCTGCTTCATTCGCAAGACGCACGATGAGGAACAAATAATGCAAAATACAATAGCTAAATTTAACAGTCTATGGTAATTTTAGGTAAAAATAACTAAATTTTCTTTGTGTTTTTTGTGATTTATGTAAAAAAAAAAAAGTACATCTGTCTTATACCTACTTCTGAGTTTATTGTAAAGAACTTTGTGAATTATTTTCTGTGATAAGAGCTATATAAATAAACTTTATTATTATTATTATTAATATTAATATTAATATTATTATTAAGACAGGTCAACTTATTGTATCATAAATTTCATAAGTCATTCTGAATGCCCAAACTATTGAGAAAGAGAAGTAAAAACATTGTCTTGCTATAACTCAATTCTAATTTAATATGCTAACTGTACCTGTAGATTTGCACATTTTATCAAATTTATTTGTAAAAACACAGCAAATAATTCTTCATATGAGTATTTGCATCACATAAATATATTATCATTATCTTTTCAGTTCACCTTCCATTGATTTGCATGCAAAGTAATGCAAAACTGGCTCATTGAGACTCGGTCCACATGACAACACTCGTGTTATTTTTCTTTTACAGATTCTAAAAGTTTTGCGTCCATACATGTATCGTTTCAAGAAATAAGTATGTCCCAATGGAAACGGGAAAACGGGGTTAAAATGGTTTAATATGTGTGCCACACCTATATGTGGCGCTGTACACAAACACAGACAGAGGATACACTAAAAGTGAGCATGTGCATGAGGTCCTTCTTCTTAAGCACGTGGAGACAACATAAAAACATAAACACAAGAAGAAGAAGATGGCAGGTTTAGTTGTAGTAGTGCTAATAAACTTAGCAGTACCTGCAGCACAAACACAACTCTGTAATCTGCCATTGTTGTTGTTGTTGTTGTTACCGGTTGTTAGGTCCGGGGTTTTCTTCTTCTGGTCACATGGTACTGTGGCGTCATCGTTCCCAAAAAGTGCCGTTTTGCCTATCCCCACGGCAACGCGGAGGCGGCGTTATGAGATTTTTCCACTGTGGGACCCATTCTCCAAAAATACCATTTCAGGGCACCAACAACGCCGGTGTCATGAGGAAAAAAGGCCGAAACAATATTAAACTTTTGCGGATTGACACAATTTCATCGCTGTGTGGACAGGCTCTTACTGTGTTGTTGATCACAATTCAAACACATGTCATGAGCCCTCGAGGTGCCTGAAACAGCACAAAAACACATTTAAAAGTGTTAAAGTGTATGCTTTGGGTTTGACAATAGTCTGAGAAATTGAGCCCTGTCCCTTTCATGGAGCGGGTGAACCTTGATATGCATATCTTAGGCGTCATTAAAGGGGACACGCTCCAGTTTCTGTTTTACTTGTTACTAAACCACAACCAACTAATAGTTTAAATATGATTCAGTGCAAATCTAAAAACTAAATAGGCAGCAGATGTTGAGTTTCAGAATGAATGGAAATGGAAACCAGCCCACAATTACAGCAACACAACAGTTTATGGATAAGTTTATTACTGTGTAGTGTTTTATTATCAGAACACATATCATCTCTGGTCCATAAATGATTCCTCCCTTTCAATGGCCTGATTAATCAACAATCTGAACTGTTTTCAGCCACGGAGACAAGGCGTCACTGCAAAGAAGTACACACTGTAGTTAAACAGTGAGTTGACCTTTATGAAAAGCAATAAAAGTCTGAATATGAGAGCCATGGATGATTGAATTAGATCTTTTTTAGTCATTTTAAGGAGAGGATATAATCTCTTTTACCTTGTTTTGTACCAAAAGGTCTATACACTGTCACCCATAAAGTTGGAATAAAGTATTTTTCCTTCTCATAAAATGATTGTGACAATGTGATTTATTCTTAATAGATAAAGTGTAACTGGGACTCGGTTTGTAATCATTACACCTGGTCAAAGGTGATTACTGATGTGTATATATAGGAATAAAAAGAGGAATGTGTCTGAAAGCTAAATCATTCCAACTTTATGGGCAACACTGTATACAGTATATGGAAAGATTTATAATGAAGTCTGGATGCAGCGTAGGTAGCTATAATCAAGCTCTAAATAAAACTACCAACACACAGATACGTTATATTTCAGGCAGAAGTTGAAGCCGATCATAACTTTATGGTTTAATAATAGCGTTAGTAAGTATATGGGTTTAAAAGGCTGATGTTATAGGTTTATTAAGTCATTTACAGTAGATAAAATCATGATGAAATTTCACATTCTGCAAAATGAAAACAAAAACACAATCAGTCTTTGTTAGTATGTCTGTGATTGGTTTGATTACAGTTATTTTCTTATCACAGGCTTTTTGGTTTCCTGCCAGTTGTCATTTCAGATAAGCTATTTTTGTAGATAAGCTTTTGCTGATGCAGATACTCTGCCTAAGCAGTGTTTGGACCGCTGCTGGTCTTAAGTTTACTGATTTATTTAAGTTTCATTCATGATTTCACTATACAATTCCAATCACAGACAAATGATCAGATTCTAAAACAGTTGGAAACACGCTGAAAGCATAAGAATGAGACAAAAAGCGATGAGTTTATGTTAGATATGGGGGATAATATGGGTTAATATGAGAATATGCTCTTAACTGTTAAATCCTCTACTCATGATTAAATACAGTTTTGACTTGTAACCAGAGAGTTTTATCTAAACATTTCCACTAATCTGTTTCCATTCAGACGCTCTGGTGGTCCCCTCCACTCCCCTGGTGTTCATCCACACCATTGTCCTCCGTGTTGCCTTTAATGAACACACTCCCTCCATAAAGTTCAAACCTCCACTTGTAATCAACCCCCTGCATCTCCAGGATCAGGTCGAAGGAATGAACAACCCAGAAGCTGTACTTAGACCACTATGAGAATCTACTGTAAATCTCCACGGAAACCACAGCAGATATTACCAGTACATACAGGCCGATATGATGCAGTAATATGAGTTTCTACAGGCTGGACTGACGGTGCAGTTGATTAGACGCTTAACGGGTGCATTAGCATTCGTCTCATCTGTAAATGAGTCGTTGTAACGGCTGCATTAACATTGACGTTAGTTCAAACAGGTCATTAACACGGCGGCAGCTCCATCCTCCGAGCAGCCAGACTATCACACGGACCCAGGAGACAGTGGATTACACCCACTCCGGCTAATTTACATCTCACACTGCTACTACAGAGGAGGACGAGGCCTCAAACCTCATTCTGCAGCAGCTTGGTTGTATGGTTGCCTGAAATAGACTTCGTTGTGGAGAATCCAAGCTTTCTAAGAAGGTATTGCATGTCTATATTGAGAAAAGTTCTATAGTGGAAAGAAGGGGTTAACAGCAATCTGGTGGGAATGGAGATTATCAACTATAAAAAAGCATTGACATTAACAAAAATACCAATAAAAACACACAGGAGAGTGACAGTTCTGAAATGAAACCCTACAGATTGTGTGTTTGGAGTGAGTACACATTTGGACCTTCAACCACCTTAAAGACAACCGTTATTTCAGTGCAGTATTCGATTTAGCATCACTTTAATCGTCTCCCATAAAGACCATCAAACAGCAGCAGCTCATTCAGAACCAGGACTAAGAGACCCAACACATTACATCACATCTAAACCCTTAAGAAAAAAAATCACTGAATGGTACATGTCCAGAATACATTAGTGATGCGTTTAACTTTCAGAGATCTAAACCATGGGTGTCAAAAATATGGGCCGCGGGCCAAAACCGGCCCGCCAAAGGTTCCAATCTGGGTCACAGGGTGAATTACACTGAAGATATTAACAGTCAAGTATGTCAACTAATTTTAGTTCCAAATTCCAACAATATTGTGTCTGTTACTAAATGTTTTGTGCCTTTGTAGATCCACTGTGATCTATATATAATGCACATGTATAAATGATAAGTTGAGGCATAATATTGTTAAAATCGAACTTATTTTTTAAAGAAATTTCAGGTGTTTTAGGTTATTCAAATTTTTGTTAAAGGATAGTTTGAAAATGTAAAAAGTTTCATAATTTTTTTTTTGCACGCAAACACAGAGAAAAATTTGCAGTTCTCGTTATTTCTACTTTTATAACTGTTCATAGTAAAACCCCCAACCCCCCCATATCACAATGTGCATGTGCAACCACAATGTTAATGTCTCAATAATATTAAAATTTAATTTTAATTTTAATTTAATTAAGTATTTATATAAATATCAAATTTCTTATTTATCTCTTCTATTTCATTTTTCACTCGTTTGTCTCATCTTATTTTATTTATAGGTTATTATGCTATTATTTTACTGGTCTGGTCCGCTTGACATTCAATTGGCCTGAATGTGACCCCTGAAATAAAATGAGTTTGACACCCCTGAACAGCGACCAATAGCATCTACTGATCTAAAATGTTTAATAACTTTTGATCCACTAATCCTATCAATACATGTACATAATGCAGGTAAAATGCAGTTTGTCATCTTTTCACGGTCATCAGATATGACCCATTTGGACGTTCAGAGGCTCCGACGTGAACTACACTAGTCACTTTTTAATTTACACCCACTTTGTTATTTTGTAATAACAGGTCAATATGGATGAAAAGGTAAAGAGCTCTGAATAAACCCATAAAACACAGAGAATCATGTTTTGATTTCAAGAGGAACTTGATGTTAATGTTCATTGTTAAGTCTGACATACTGTACTTGGTTTATTTGCTCATTTAAAGATGCTGTTACATGGATTTAAGGTTCATGTGGCCAGAAGTCTTGTCACACTCATAACAACAGGTGAAACTGAACAATATGAAAGTAAAAACACACCCATTCCTGTGTTTGGTTTCCTTTTCACGGTCCTTTTGTTTCCTGTCGACTCACGTTTCAGATAAGAAGGTTTTAAAGATAAGGTTGGTTTGGTTTAATGTAAAGCAAAGAGAAAAACAGACAGGACCTACACATGAGATTAATGCATTCTAATGGAGATTCCTGAGTTTGACTTAAGGATCTGAGTTCATTTAATATTTCATTTGGCCTTTTAACTTTTAACACACTTTTTATACAGATACGATAATAAATACACTGATCCTTTTTATTTTGTATTTTCAGTTTTGTCTTTAAGGTTGATTTTGTGAAAGTTTCGTCTAAAATGTTTTAGTGTTTTGTTGTTTCATTCAGATATTCTCTCTATATTGACGGAGAGAAAGGATTTTATCATTATATTTCACCACTCTACATTTTGATTTATGAAATGTTCTGTTGTTTAGGTGTTTTTTTCATGTCCTAAAATCACAACCAACCACATTTTATGTTTATTTAGTAATTTGTTCAAATTAATATTATGAAATTAAGCATTTGCATAACTTAAAATAAACAAAATGAAACTTTGTGCTGTTGTCTCATTCAATTGTATGAATTTTACATTGTTAACTGTTTTCATCTTCTAATGTCTTCTACAAATAACTTCAAATAACTATCTGTGTCCTTCAAATTCCACTTAGAACTAAAACCTGACATTCAACTGCCAATAAATCTGATTATATGTCCATTTTTTATAACAATAATACTGTTGGCCTTATCCTCAGCCTTATATACATGTTAGTGTAATTAGAAACTCCATATAATAGGACAGAATGAATGTAAATAGTTAATAATAATAATAATAATAATAATAATAATAATAATAATAATAATAATAATAATAATAATAATAATAATAATA
>JAPQRQ010000016.1:28536523-28547736 GCA_037367365.1 Apogon talboti
TAAATAATTGGTGTAAAATACAGTTTGTCGTCTTTTCATGGTCATCAGATATAACCCATTTGGACGTTCAGAGGCTCTGTAGTCACCATGGAAACCTGCTACAACATTGATTCACCGGTAAAACCCATGAAGTTGGATCAATGACAGTGGATGGAGATTTGTTTCTACATTCAGCTATTGATTTTTTTTGCTGAAAAAGTCACTTTTTCTTCAGTTTTCTCTGTTTTTGACACAACAACCCTCAACTTCAACCTGGTTTTTACAAACATCTACATAATCAGTGAATTAAATAAAGGAAAATGCATGATTTTCACTGAAAAAACACAAAATACAGCAGCTAATATTAGAATAAATGGAGATAAATCACTTAAAAAAGGTTAAATAGAGAGAATAATTCTTTTGTGAACTGCCACAAAAGTAGTACTGGGTCTTTACGGGTTAAACTCTAAAATTATGAAAACAGATCAGGGTTGAAAACATGAACAGGTTTAGATGACAGGAAGTGAGATGTGCAGTGAGTGTTGATGTAAAATTGTGCGTTTAACTTGAACCTGTAGCTTTGTTTTGCCTTAGAAAGACTCCAGATCCTAATTTAACCCTTTTTTCTAACTGTAGTTGCAGTATAAAAGCCTCCTCAGATGTGGATGGTCTGGCGGCCTGTGCTCCCCCTCCACCTCCACACCATTGTTTCCTCTATCGCCTTCACTAGTGTCAATGAAATCACCCTGGGTAAAGGTCAAACCTCCAGTGGTCATCGTCAACCCCCCTCCCTCCACCTCCACTTCCAGGATCAGGTCTGAGGAAGAGTAAACATCTGCCGCCGGTGGAGGTTCAGCAACAGATGGAGGACAACACAGAGGGACGGAGCTCCAGCCCCTGGCCAGAAATTCTGGAGGGAAAGGAGGACAAAGGATGAAGACGAGAGGAGGAGGAGGCGGGGGTTAAAGAGATGAGGAGGAGGAGGAGGAGGAGGAGGAGGAGGAGGAGGAGGAGGTTTATGGACCATGAGTTAAGTTTATAAGACAGAAAAAGGAAGAATGAGAGAAAGAAAAACAATGACCCCATTTTCTGTAGAAATTCAGTCTAACAAACCTTCAATGACACATTACATTTATATACACTTACAGCACATGTATGATTTATCAATTTTTATTTAGACATATGAGAATAACTAACATTTACTCATTTAAGATGATTATTTTACACACTTTTACACTTTAATTCATAAATGTTAATTTCTCTCATAAAATCCTTCTTAAACATATCTATACTATTGTCTTCTGCCTGGAAATTACTTTAATAACCTATGATCAGTTGCTATATAAATAAACTCTCCCTTAACAAACAAAGAAAATATATATAAGTTTGTTTCATTACATGACTATTATCATGATTGTGATTTTTGTGTGTGTGTAAAATTTAAAAGCCTCTTAAAACTTTGGTTAAAATTATGCATTTCTTTGCAGTTGTCACTAAATAAGACATCACAAGGAAAACAACAAATCAGGAATATGCATTGAATTCTCACTTTTATTAAACTTGTTTGTTCTTGTTTTGGTTAAAATGCTTTATTAAATTGCTTTTGACTGATGTTGAGTTGGATTCCTTTACAGTTACCATTAAAAGTCACAACAAAAAGAGATAGAAAGAAAGAACTTCAAATATTCTATAGAATAACTATTGAGGTAAAGAGCTATTTTCTACAATCTGTAATAATATAAATCTAAAATGGGATAAAAATGTATTTGTTTTAGTCAAATAACAACAACGAAATGTCATCATAGCACCTAATCCCATAGATCTACACCTCCATTTGTCAGATATCACTATTGTTTTTTGTATAAATCTCTAAATATGAAAGGTTTCGTCTCTTCTTTTGTGAATTTCGTTATGAAACATGGCTCTTGGTCACACATGTTAATATAAAATAAATAAATTTAAAAAACATCAAAAGCTGAAGTGTTTACATCCATTATGACTTTGTAACAAATGCATTTAATTCCATGGTTTTGCTGAGTTTTTTGTGATCATCTATGTGCTTTGTGACAGATTTTTGAACCTTAAGGGATAATAAAGTCCCAAAAATGTGTGTACTTCTTACTTAGATTTGATAACTAAAGAAGTAAGTTTCACTGTGGATGGACAGATGGAAACAGATAAAGAGGTCAATCAGATCGGTGTGTCATCATGTGTTGATTCTTGGATCCTAAACCCAGTCCCAGTCATTTGTGTATGAATGCACTTGTTGATCACAGGTTTAATGAACAGATCCTAATCTCTGAGATTTGGAAATGGCTTCTGTAAAAGCTCCAGTTACAGATCGGGAGTGTCCCATTAGCTTATCTATACATTTAACAGAGTCCAGTCTGAGTTTTCTACAGACAAAGAAACAAAAGGACAGAGGGTTTACTGTGCTGTTCTATCAGCAGTTATAAAATGTAGTAGGTCGTGCTATAATGTTCTGTTCTGCAATAGCAATGCAATATTTATTCAATATTTATCAAAATATAAATACACTATTTTTATATAAACTTGAGTTCATAGACATAATACTGTTTTCATATGTAATACATATTATTATTGTTCATACTGTTACATACTGTTAATATGGTAAATATTATGTCTATTAATAGCCTAGTTTATGACAACTTTTTTATTTTTTGTTCTACTTAACTCTATTCTTAAATGCAATGACATTTCGTTCTGTATACACTATGTGCATACCCGAGCGACAATAAAGTCTGTCTAAGTCTAAGTCTAAGTTCTTATTTTACTTTTGTCAAATTTTATGTTCTATTTTCTTATATTATTTTTAGTTTTGCTTTTTTTTTGTAATTTCATATTTGCTCTATTCTTATTTTCTGATGTTTTGGTTTTTTATTCATATTGTTGCACTGACTGGAGTAACGCCCCTAATTTCATAGTTTTTCCTGAAAATTCCAAAATGCAGAGGAAAATATAACAAATCACTTCAGAAAAGTTAAATAGAGAGTAAAATTCATTTGGAAGTGACCACAAAAGCCATTGTAGGTCTTTAATGGTTGAACTTGTTCATATTCAGGTTGAAAATGATTCAATAGATAATTTTTTTCTGGTTGTAGATAAGTTATAATTTTTGCAGTTATCATTAAAAATTGAGCAAAAGAAGAAGATGTTGAGTTTTCCCACATCATTAAGTTGATTTTCCAGGTAAGTGAAGCCTCTGAATACTTCTCATTTGTGTTTCTTTTTTTATGTAAATGACTCCTTTGTCTCCGTCCGTCTTGATAATGAACTCAAACAAAAGGCCGACATCTTGGCGGTGAGGCCTCGTCTTTGTGAGTCTGCTAATGTGAGCGCTGACACACGTGTGCACACGTCTTGAATATTGCATGGAAATCAGTTGGCAGCAGTTGGCCGACCCATCTGTCAACGACGGCCTGGTTTCTGAAAGACCAGACTCCTCCTTATTAATCATGGATGAGGTCAGGGATTAAAAGTTAATAAGCCCAAAGGTGGCGTTATTAAATGTTCATAAACCTGACGATGAAGCGCTCTTGACTACATCATCCTGAGTGATTGATTCATTAGTAGAAGTTATTTAATGGGTTATTGACACTCATCTCTGCAGTGGTTAAACATCCGGTTCAGGGGTCGTTGAAAGGTGACACTGGAGGTCAGAGGATGACTCATTAAAATACTGGCACTATATACAGAAAAATGTCCATTATTGTGTTAAACATAAAACAAGCATGTACAACCGATATCATTTGTCAACTTCTGCAGGTTTTGTTTTTAAACATATCCAAGTTTTGTACACATGTATAATAATAGAAATTGTGACATTTAAAACTAATATACAGTTTATTGACATTTCTTGTGGAATGATCTCCCAACACTTAAATCTTTCATGAACTTGGTTAAAATACAGACATCAAAGAGTGGCTAAGGCTCTGAAAACCAAGTGAAACCCCTGTAATGCATTCAGTTATTATTGATTTTGAATCATAGAATGTCCTCGTAACATCAGGGCTGATTCCAACCGACATGATGTGACAATAACACATAGAAAAGACGACAACTAGGTGAAGAAGTGAATATCACACACAACAAACTTTACTTAAAATATAAGTAAAAGGTAAAACAATGCAAAAACATAGGTCAAGAACTTATTTCATGAGGATCCAAGATCAGGAGAAGTAATACTGTACTAACATGGATGATGTGAGGTTCAGTAGCTTTGAACAAAAACAGCTGAAAAATAGAAATACTTTTACCCATTGAGTCGGTTATATTTCAGTGCATAGGCTTTTTTGCACTACGTTGAATCACTGCTTGAACGTCACTGCCTCTGTTCACAGTGAAACATCAGTGAATTATCTGATAAATCTGACAACTCATCACATCATTAACATCAGAGGAGAAGAGAAAAATCCTAGTCCTTTTCCTCTCATCTTTCAGCTTTGAGGTGAGCATTCATGGAAATTAAACCATGCGCAAAGTTTAGAGGTAAAAATCCATATTTGGAACTGATAACAACCCATGGTAGTCAGAAATGTGAGTCCGATACACTCTGGTTTATCCTTCAACGATGTTGAAGTTCGTTTTGGGTCTTCAAAGAGGTGTCTAAAGCTGACAAATAAATATAGACAAGTAAAGGTACAATGTTTTCCTCTGAGATGCAGTGGTGTAGGAATTGGAAATACTCTATTAAAGTACAAGTACCTCATAATTAAATCTACGTGGAGTAGTTGTACTCAGTTAAAATTTCCTGTTGTTGTTCAGGACTCCATGTGTGGCCTAAAAATACTTAAACCACAATCAATGTGTATGTCAATCAAAAAATTAAAAGCTTTTCCTCAAGGTCATTAC
Organism: Apogon talboti; assembly: GCA_037367365.1. Taxonomy (NCBI): domain Eukaryota; kingdom Metazoa; phylum Chordata; class Actinopteri; order Kurtiformes; family Apogonidae; genus Apogon; species Apogon talboti. The sequence continues at coordinate 28,541,375 of JAPQRQ010000016.1, forward strand.
AAGTGTTTTTTTTTTGTTTGTTTTTTTGTTGTTTTTTTTAACAATAAATGACAACAACATCAATAATAATAAACTATAATTAATCTCTGAGAACAGAAAGACTCTCCCGCTAAAATAAATAGAAAATGTTCCAACCTACGTTATAATTCCATATATATTAAATTTCCATATATCTATTAAATCAAAATCATTAGTCGTTTTCTGGTTTTTCTCATGGATGTCAGCAGATCCTACATGTGACACAGAGGCAGTGGTTATTAATGGTCTGGCCCCACCTTGTGGTAATTTATGAAGTTACAGGACAGTTGCAGCAAAAACTGGACTACAAAAAAATTAGAACTACAAAAACGGCTGAGTCCTCAGGATTCAGTCTTCAGAATAGAATAGAATAGAATAAAATAGAATAGAATAGAAATATTAACTTCTTTAATCTGTGTACAAAAATCGCAAATGTGGGCTGCATGTGTGAAAAAAAACAAACTTAGAAAGAAATCCATCACAAAACAATACAAAAAGAACAAAATCCATCACATAAACAAAAAATACATTACATCATAACTATAAACATACTAAAACACATTATGTCCTTTAAATATTCAATAGGCTACATATTTTATGAACAAGTAGTATTCATTTTTGAGCATTTATCATAAATTGATTTAATAATTTTACATGTGGCTTTACTTTTGCATGTATCTTCTAATGCATTTGTTATTTATTTGTCATTTATCACCTTGCACCAACCAGATGTAGCTAAAGAACTTCATTGTGTATAAATTGATGTACAATTACAGCACATGATATTCAATCCATTGTAGTTTATTCTATTAAATTTATGTCTTTATTTTTAATTTGATTTTAGTTTTGCATTATTTACAACACCATCATCTTGTTTCATTTTTATTAGTCAGGCGTCTTCTCTTCTCATTTGGTATGTTGAGGTCAACCTTAAACTCATCCTACGAACACGCTTCTTCTTTTGTAATTAGGGCAAATAGTTCTCACATCATACTATTGTTATGTATTTTACTCTGACAGTTAGTAGCCCAATAAAAACCGCTCAGTGACCCGTCTTGGGTCCGGAACCTAAGCTTGAAAAAGGCCATCTCTCAGTGGATGGATGTAAATCTCCTCGTGAAGTTCCAGTCTCAGTATTTTCTCCTGCACTACCTCCTGTGTCCACCAGGTGTCACCAGATGTTCACTTCATATTGCGTACCTGTCAGCCTGTGTGTGGTCTGTCTGAGGCCTCAGTCTGCTCTTGTAAAAACACTAAATTATCTATTGTGTGGCTTTGTCTTTGCATGAGTTAAAAGACAGGAAAGTGAGGTGTAATGTGCCTTTAGATGGCCTGTCTGTGCTCATTATTCCTGCCAGATCTCCACCTCCAAGACCAGTCCATCATGACATATCTGTCTTTGTTTGGCGTTTCTCCAGGGAGACCGCTGCTTTGATCCACTGTTCTGAGCTCATGACCAACACAATAAACTACAGCGAAGGTGGAGCGACTGTAAACTTCAAACTGGAGCTTCGTCAACACTGAGATGCTGTGGTGTCATCATCCTGCAGTCTGTTACGATAAGATTTGATATCAGACTAAGACGAGATAAGATGGGATAAGACTACAATAAAATAATATTAAAATAAGATAATATTAAGATATGATAAGATGATAAGACAAGATAAGACAACTTTAAGCTAAGATAAGACAGGATAAGATTAAGATGAAATAATATTAAGATAAGATAAGATTAAGACAAGCCTAAGATAAGATAAGATAAGATAAGATAAGATAAGATAAGATAAGATTTATTCATTTAGAGTGGTTTTTGTTTTATTTGTTCCTGCTTTGTTTTGTTTAAATGAGCTCAATAGCAGTCAAATGAATCAAAAACATAATTTATAACTATAAAATATTGACTGGAATGATTTTATTTTGCACAATGAAGGCTTTGACTTTTCTTAATTTGGGACATTTTGTTGAATTTAGAACATTTTGTTACAGTCTTACACTTCATAAAGATCTTTAATACAACACTTTAACTTATAGTCTGTTTTGTGGTGATACTATTTTACTCAAATAAAAGATGCAGATACGTCTTCTGCCACTGCCTCTAGTTATAAGAGTGAATAAAATATAAGCGGTGGTATAATCCCTGGAGACTGTATATTTCTACACTTAAAACAAATTCATCCAAGGTCTCATCTCAGACAGACAACAGACAATGTCCAACACTTTCCAGCGACATGTCCCAACATGAACATGGTTTACGTGTCGATGGCCTGCGGCTTAAAGGGTTGACCATGAAGCGCAACAGCCACGCCTTTGTTGCAGCTCATTGTCTGATAAGTCTAGACAACAGATAAAAATCAAGGTATACACAATCCTTAAACATGTTAATATAAAGAAACGACTGTGAATTCCGCCTGTCCTTGAATGCAGCATTGTAACCTGAAACAACACATCACACTCTGAACTCAAGTTCTAAAATAAACAGCATTTGAACTCAGTGATTATTTCTGTTATGTAAAACTGATTTTTGACTGAAATAAAACAGACATAGTTTTTCTCCAAAGTGATAACACACTATGTAAAACTATTAATATCAGTACTGATTTCTGTATCTGTGTGCATGTTGATTATTTAATAACAATACTACTGTGCAGTTTTACATGAATGTCATATTTTTAGGATCATTTTGTGGTATTTTCACCCTTCTATGATATATTTTGTGCATCCTTTTTGTGTTCTGCAATGAAATTTACTGGAATATCATTACTTTATTTGTGCTTTTAATATATAAAAAGTAAGAATAGTGTTAGAGAGAAAATTTCCTGACAGTATTGAGAAAGTCAATCCAAAATGTTTCTCTCTGAGAGGTTTCTCAACCTTTTCAATCCCAATGTATCTGTTGATTAAATACCTGAACGAAGAATTGGATAACTATATAAGTTATAGTGTATTCATGAGGAAAAATAAGAGAATACAGTTCTACCAAGTTCTGCAGGAATCCTACGAAGTGTGACTAGAATAGAATAGAATAGAATAGAATAGAATAGAATAGAATAGAATAGAATAGAATAGAATAGAATAGAACTGTATTGTCACTGTTACAGGAACAATGAAAATCAGCTGTTTCTTTCTAGCAGCATACACTTATAGTACTGAAAGACTGTATGAAAATATCACTGACATCAATAACCCTAACCCAAAATTATACCAAAAAATATTGACAATATAAAAAACTACAAACAAACACTAAAATATACAAAAAAACGACACTATACTACAGATGGAAGAAATATGTAGAACATACAGTATAGCGGATATAAACAGGTAATGTAGGATATATAGGAGTTAAAATTAAATCCAAGGTGCGTGAGTTGTGATTATTGCATGATTAGTGGAGTAAAAGTCATCATAGCTGTTAATAGGTGGTGATGCTATTGCAGCTCTGCACATGCAAACACATGCACAGGCTTAAAAACTACAAATACACAAGTTCTGCAGCCTCCATAGAGTAAGCCCAACGCCCATTAAATCCCCATTACCAAACAGAGCGGTCGCATATGCAGGTTGGTCATCATTTTCCTACAGGCCCGAGGAGGCGAGCATGGGGGGGGTCGAGGAAGTGTGGCAGTAATATAAGCAAACAGAGAATGTGAGGGGAGGAAATGGGCTGTCCTAGTAACCACAGGCCCGGAGCAGTGGTGCATTCACTCGCCGCCAGCAGCGCTTTATGGACAGGCCCTGACACCCACAGGAAGTGTAAACAGAGGTCAAGTGTTAAAGTCCAACCCGCCAATTCTCACCTCCATTAAAAGGGGGGGGGGGTCCTGCACCTGGGAGGCCCCCCGCTCCCCCTTTTTAAGACGGTTCAGAGGACAGCTTCAGTTAACAGTGTGTCCTCACAGTCTCCTCAGGACCCAAACCCACAAAAATACACTTTATTTTATCACACAGTGTCTCAGAAAGTCGACCTTATGGTTAATCTCTAATTTTTTTTAGTTTCGTATGAATTGTTTTGTCATATTCATCTGCTCTGTTTTTAACCCTTAAAGACCTACAACTACTTTTGTGTCAATTTCCAAATGAATTTTTCCCTACATTTAACTTTTCCTCAGTGATTTATCACCACTTATTACAATATTATCCTCTGCATTCTACATTTTTTTGGTGAAAATTACGTATTTTCCTGTACTGTATTTAATTTATTGATCATATAGATGCTCATTAAAGGCCGGAGTAAATTCAAAGGTAATTATAACAAAACTGAAGTAAAAGTGACTTTTTTTTCCTGACAAAATATATCACTAACTGAACTTAAAAAGCGTCTAAAACTACTGTCATTGATCCAACTCCATGGGTTTTACTGGTGAATCAATGTTGTAGAAGATGACAGAGTTTCCACGGTAACTACGGAGCCTCTGAACGTCCAAATGGGTCATATCTGATGACCATGAAAAGATGACAAACTGTATTTTACCCCAATTAATTACATGTATTGAGGTCTCTAGATCCTGTTTAACATGGGGGTCTATGGGGATTAACTAGACCCCCAGTGGGCATTTAAGGAACTGCAGTTTTTGACACTTGAACATTGATTTCACTGTTCATCCCTGAAGGTTGACACTTCTAAACAGGTCAAATAATAATAATAATAATAATAATAAATAAATAACATGGGCTATGAGTGGCTGTACAGTGCATATGTAATTTGTTCAGTCATTTAATCATATGAAACGTTGTATAGAAATGAAAATGTTTGAGTATCATGTGGCTTAAACCAAACATTTTGTGGTTTAAAGTCAGATGCCATGAATTAAACCTCTACAGCCCTGTTTCATCTCTGAATGTTGAAAACACTTTTACCCAGAATCAGTTCAAACATGACCTGACTGCCATCCTTTTTTCCAGCCTCTGTGTGTTTTCCATTTCCATGTGAGGACCTCCAGCTCAGCCTCCATTAGCATCAACGCCAGTGCTGTGAAGAGCTACTGTATGAAGCTCAGAGTTAATGGAGGCGGTTCAGTCCCACAGAGGCTCAGTCCGCTCACAGAAACCACGTCCATGTTATTACCAACTTAATGAGGGATTAACCCTCTCACTGAGTGGTATCTGTCCGCTGATGTATCCTGGGAACTGATCACTTGTGTATTCGACCTGTCTCACACATCATGTAACATTCACTGACCTGTTTTATAGAAAAAAATGAAGACACTTTGGAAGGAAAAAAAAAGTGGACATTCATGAACTTACGAAGAAAATGTAGAAGAAAAGATAAATAACTCGACTTAATGTGTTTTAACCCTAAAAAAAAGCTAGAGCAGTGTTTAGACCTCCACTTTTCCTGTATTTAGATGTTCAGAGGCTCCGTAGTGAACGTGGAAACACCGTCATCTTCAGCAGAGTTGATTCACCAGGACTGAAAAGTCCGTTTTTCTTCTGTTCTCTCCATTTTGATATAATAGTCTTCACATTTTTATGAGCATTTATATGATCAGTAAATTAAATACAGTATATAGGAAAATACCTGCTTTTTCCTGAAGAAATATAAAATACAGACAATAATATTTTGATAAATGGTGATGAATTGTTTCAGAAAGTTTAAATTTAAAGAAAAATTATTTGGAAATCGGCACAAAAATACTTCTAAGGCCTTTAGGTCTAGGTGGATCCCTCTAATTTACTACCTCAGGGGACCATTGAGCCAAAAATATACATGGAAAAGAACTGTGGAAAATCATCATACATCAATAATTTCTCTGCTTTTTCCTGCATAGATCTCTTAAATCACTCCAGCTCTGCTCAAAATTACCATAAATACCATGTTTAAATTACTGAACATTTGGTAGTTTTGAGCAGAGGTGAAGTGGTTTATGGGATTTTATGCAGAAAGAATATCAGAAAATTATGATTTTATAGCAGAGGGTTTAAAAGTGTCAGTAGTGTATAATAGACCTGTGAGAGTAATTAGATTAAAAATATGTAAAATAAATAAATAAATAAATAAAAATATTCTGCAGAAATACATGCCACTGTAACACAGAGATAATAATCAACAAATCAAAAAAGAAAAATGTGTATGTAAAAAAACTGCTATATCATACATCAAATTTTTTTCTGCTTTTTTCTGCATAAACCTCTTAAACCACTTCAGCTATGATTAGAACTACTAAATGTTCAAGCAATTTCAGGATTTTAAGTCTTTAAATAATACACAATGTCACTCTTATTAGCTTATTTACCAAAATTTTATATTTTTATGTTATAAACAATAAGGGATGTCATTGCTGGTAATTACAATCCTGGATATTTTTATTTATTTAGTATTGTGAACATGGATATTTGTATGTATATTT
>JAPQRQ010000016.1:28547865-28561468 GCA_037367365.1 Apogon talboti
ACGTGTGTGTGCATGTGTGTGCGTGTGTGTGTGTGTGTGTGTGTGTGTGTGTGTGTGTGTAAATATGTATAAGGTTAATAAGTATAGGTGCGTATATTTGTGTGAGGTGGGTTTAGGGCAAGTGTTTTGCAATACTTTGTAAATCACCTTGAATTAAATAAAGGTCTAAAGAAAAAACAAAGTAAGACCTCATGTGAACCCGTCCTGGGCCTGGTGGATGTGTATTGGAGCCAAACAGCGTGTACCTGGCCTATTATTGGACTCCATTCAAAGTCAAGGTGAGTCCCCGGGGCCCGGTGGGTCCCTGTAATGACCTGGGACCCCGGCAGAAAGGGCCCCTCTGCAAACGGCTTCATAAACTCATTAGGCGTGGATGTGCGTGGACGGGAAAGGCAGAGACGTTACAGAGGCTGTTAAATGTGTCGAGCATGTGAGAAAAGTGTCCCCTTTCACCTCAATAATAATAATGATGACAGTGTTTCTTCATGCTTTTGTTTGGTTCAATCATGTGCGAACTGAGCCCGAGGTGAGACCAAGTCGCTCTGATTCCTCAAACTCTCACTTCTCTGTCATTTGGCAAAAAAATACAGTGATGGAGCAGAATTTACAGCATCTACTGTTTGTAAATGAGGACTTTGATCCTGAAAACACACAGATGAGCAGTAAAAAACTCAGGTTAAACACAGAAATCTGGCAACAAGAGTCACTATATCACTAATTTAATATGTATTCCATTACTTTCCAAGTTCAGATTGAATTTATTTCTGTGTATTTTCTGTCATATAATCAGAGTGGTGCAACAGTAGAGCAGTTAAAATTATTATTTTTGGTTATGTTTACATTTTATTGTACAATATTTCAAGTTAATGCTTCAATAACCAATCTGAAAGGTACATTTTTTGCTTTGAAATAATAACCTGATTATTTTCACTTTTATAAAAGAAAATTATTGGATTTGACATTTTTGATATTTATTTGACAAATACAATTACTTGCCAAGTTCAGATTATATAATAATTTCATTATATTCAGTGCTTTCTGTACAACTGTTGTTACATTTGACTATAAATAAAAATATTCAGTAGTTTAACAAGCCCTTTACATTTATTTGACAAACACATTTACTTTTTAAATATATTTATATTCCTTTTCAGTGATATGGTCTAAAGAGTTTCAATAGTAAAGCAGTTAAAGTTACATATTTATGTTTTATTTGACAGCATTACAGCACTTTATACAAGTTACTGCTTCAATTTAGGATCTAATCATAATTAGGTTTGACATTTTCCTTATTTCTATGATAAAAAGGTTGAAAATATGTATTGTATATCCAGATATTTCCACCGTTATGACAGTAATTAATCTGATTTCTACACTGTTGTTCCATTTTATTGTAAATTAAAATACTCAGTAGGTAATATCACACCTTTTACATTGATTTGACAATTACAATCACTTTTCAAGCTCAGATTATGTTTATTTCTATGTCTTTTCAGTGCTATATTTCTAGTTGTCTAATAGTAAAGAATTTCTGTTTTATTTTAGCACTTTTTACAAGTTAATACTTTAATAAATGATCTGATGATAATTGTTATTGATACGTTAGGTAATTTATTTGCTAAAAATGTTGAAATTATGAACCTGGGATGTGCTAATCATCATCACATGTTTTTTTTTTGTTTTGTTTTTATATGATTTCTGATAAATACACACATCTTAGTGTTATGTTCAATAAAATCAATACATTATATAGGTTGCAAATGCAATAAATTTTGGGTTCAGATTAAACATATTTCTATTTATTTCCAGTGATGTACTCTGACTCATCCACTTGTAAAACATTTAGTTACATTTTTATGTATTCTTCAACATTACAGCACTTTTTACAGGTTCATGCAATAATTAATGGTCTAATAATACATATATTGTTGAAATTATGAACTCAAGACTGTATCACATAATTTTTCTCAGGTATTTCTATTTTAATGACTATTAATGTAAATTATCTCATTTTTACACAATTGTAGTTCAATTTTTCTACCGGGTTAAATAAAAAGGTAAATAGTAAATAGTGAGAGTGAGGGTAAATTGCTGTAAAGTGTATAATAGATTAAAATGGACCATTTGGAATGTGTGAAATGTGAAATATTAAAGCAGAAACATGACTTTTTTTGTGGTTATTCATTATTCCTGGAGGTTTAACGAGCCTCTGCTTTGTTAAACCATGAACGATCAGGGGTTTCAGCCTCATTTAGGGAAGGATGGGCCGTTGGAGCTATTAGCGAGCAGCCCTTCAGCCTTTTTCTCTTCTCAGGCCATGACTATGAAAAGACACCTCTCTGGGACAGTGATCTGTGTATTCCTTGTCTGGCTCCAATACACAAGGCCTCGCTCTGCAGAAACACTGCAGCTTGGCCACAAAACCAGGAGAAAATGTAGGTTTTAGTGCTATTTTGTAGGTTTTCCTGACTCACATGTATATATAAGATTCACTTTATGGTTCAGCATTGTAGGGAAATACAATTATGTCTATGCAAACCTTTAAAAGACATGAAACGTATGGAAAAAACTGAATTAAAACTGGATAAAAGCATGGAGAATGTGGAAAAATGCAGCTGAATTATCTAAACAAAACAGAGTAAAGGAAAACACAGTTAAAAGAATGAAAAAAGATGCAGTCAGTGGCTAAAAAGTGAAACCTCACTCACTGTCAGAGTAAAATACTTAATATAATATGATTGGAAACATGTCTTTCCTGATTAAAATAGTAGAACTTCTATGAGAGAGTTTCGAGATGTTGATTTCAGTGATGCCACATGAAATGTAGGTGAACAAAAAGAAAAATAACATAAACTACATAACAAGCAACTGACATAAGAGATGCACTCTTAGGTCACTCATTACACACATTACCAGGAAACTAAAGCTCTAATGTATCTGTTTTTTAACAGTTTTACACCAGAATATTTTAGATTTGGACAACAGCGTTAACCTCATTATTGCTTAAGTCATATTTTTGGCCAAATTGTGATACTGTATAACTTTACTCTCCTAACATTATATTGCTTCATTTTTCATCATTGGCTATGGCCTGTTGACTGATAGTAAAGTTGTCAACGTTACATTTTATGTTTTATTTGACAACATTTGAGCACTTTTTACAACTTAATACTTTAATAAATGATCTAATAATAATTGTTACTCTGACTCAACCATTAGTAAACCAGCTAAAATACATTTTTATGTTTTATTTAACATTACAGCTCTTTTTTTATATGTTCATGCATTAATTAATGATCTAATAATACACATATTGTTGAAAATATATATTGTTGAAATGTGACTTAGGCAAGTATGCTATGAGGCTAATGATATGAGACAAAATCTCCAGTTTGACCTGGTAAAAGAAGAAGAAATAAACAAGAGGTGGACAGAAGATAGATTATTCATTATATTTAAAGCTAGTTTAATATCAAAAATGCCTTATACTGCTTTATTTATTTTTCCATGCATTTCAGTGTCTAAAAACAGTTTAATGTGATTTTTGTTTTGTTTGCTTGTTTTAACAAATCCTACTACTTTGTTACCTTCTCCTCAGACTTTCAGATATTTCAACATAATTCCATATAGTACAGAAGAAAAAATAAACATTTGAGTGTTTTCTTGGATCTGAGAACGTGACTTAAATCACTTGTCAGGACAGTGGTTTTTCAGGAGTCCACGCCAGCAAACACCAGGTCTGGGGTGGGTGGTCCGGTCGTGGACGCATCAGAAGAAACCTCCTTATTGTTCAGGCCTGGTCGAGAAAGTCTGTGTTTGCGCTCTTCATTAGCCATTCTAGTGTCAGTTAAAGAGAATAAATAGAAGTCTCGGAGGTCAAAGGGACCCGGTGCTTCGCTGCGCTCTTTAAATGTGTTTTAACAGTTACTTAAGGCTCTGGAGTCGCTCTCTGCCACTTCCAAAATGATGGAAATGAGCCTGGAAAGTTTGCAGAGCTGGCAATAATCCGAGTTGAAAGAGAGTTGTGCCTTTGTGCTCCTGGTGTAAGGAGGTAAATCACTTCCTTTAAAGAAGCCGAGCTGCTTCATCTTCAATCTTTATAAACCGAACACATTATGCACATTTAGGTTATTTCTTCTGCTGAATATGCATCAAAACCAGTATCGATCAAAAGCACAGCGATTCCAAACAGGCACACATATGCAAATTCAGTTAATGAGGATGGAAATGTTACTGAAACGCCAAACGCAGACGGCCATCGTGCGTAAAAGCGCACAGTTTTGGTCGAGTGTACCATCAAAAACGCATTTCTGATTGCGTAATGATGTTTTATAGCTGCGTGTATCTTCTGTTTCTATTAAATAAATATATCCACCGTCAGATTTAAGGCTTTAACATAACACGGGTTGCCTTTAGGAACCATCCACAGGCCTTTCCCAGTCGGACAAACTCCATACAAAAGACGGGATCAACCTGTGGATTAACGCACAGGCTGAGATTAGTGGAGTTGCAGTTGGTAAAACCAGCGGCACCGCTCTGTCACCACACCCGAGCCGATGGATTTGACGCCTCAATTACGCAGGGCAGTTATTCCGTTTTAAGAGCGACACCGCTGCTGTTAAAAGGGACACTTTGGAAAAGGAGCGCATTTATGTCACGCAGGAAAAGATTATAGACTGTTTGCATACAGGAGTGAGTGTCAGTTTGCAGCTGGTCGAGAGAATCTAACGTCTTGGATACTGTTAAATTGCAAAGGAATCAAAAGGAATGAAACTGAATCAATACGTGAAAGTCTTTGGAAGTTGTTCAGCTTGAGGTCGGACTCCAGTTGTGAAGCTTCTTGTCACGCTGCTTAAAGCATCTGTCGACCAGGCAGGACTTAAAAGGGTCCAAATAAGATGATTTGGTAACATCAAGGCTTTCCCAGCGGTAATGATTACATTTGGACTTAAGATCCATGCAAGAATTTGTAGGCCAATAAATCTCCTGGTTCCCTGCCCCCAGGACTCTTCAAAAGCCTTGTCATTCAAAGGGTTAGGATGTTTGACAATCCCAGCTTGTACTACTCCACCAATTAATTGGATACGTTGTCGGGATGTGCGTTTCTCTCATCTGCTACTTAGAAAGACAAAGGGGCGACGGGGGGGCTGTTGACACCTCCGCGTTCGGACGGAGTATAAATGAGGAGGGTCCACCGAGGAGGCGCAGCATTCACCTTTCAGCTGCACTTGGAGCAACAGCACAACTTCTGTCCAATATTTTACTTTTACACTTTTTTTTTCTGGCAGAATGCAGGTTCCAAACCGAGCTTACGGATGCTCCATGCGCGATTACGTACCGTCGTCGCTGTACCCGCAATACCAGGGGAGTCAGTGCGCGTCCCCGCCGAAGCCCCCCAGTGGGAAGTCTTTCACTATAGACGCTTTACTGGCCAAACCGGAGAACACAAACAGCGACCGGACGAGTCCTGGGGTGAAATATCCGCCGGTAGCTCCAGCTCTGCCTCTGACCGGACACACTTCCGTGGGTTTACCGCTGCCGCCCCCACCTTACGTTTACTCCTCCAACGTCCTGCACTCTGCGGTCCACGCGCAGCCCGGATATTCAGTCTACTGCTGCCCGCCCTTCACCTACCAGACGTCATGTCGGGGAGCCTTTTACGCACAAGGTAAACAGAGATCCCGACTGGAATTATACGCGTAAAAAGAGATTTAAAAGGTCAAAAACACGTCTACGTTCACCTGACAGCATGATTAAACTTGTCACATCTCCTTTTCAGCTTCAATGTCCAAAGTCAACGCGGGGCTGCACTCATTTAAAACCAAAAGTGGGAAATCCAAACGGATGCGTACCAGCTTCACCAGTGAGCAGCTGTCCCGGCTGGAGAAGGAGTTCGCCCGGCAGCAGTACATGGTCGGATCGGAGCGGTTCCTCTTGGCCTCGGCTCTGCAGCTCACAGAAGCTCAGGTAAAAAAACAAAACACCTAACCTCAGCGCACACAGGATAAACCCCAAGGAGCCGTGCGTAAATGTGTTCTAACGCGCGTCTTTTCCGTCTCCAGGTCAAAGTCTGGTTCCAAAACCGACGCATCAAGTGGCGCAAACAGAGTCTGGAGCAGCAACAGGCCAAACTGGCCAAACTGGGCCTGGCTGCTCCGCCGAAAAGTCCCGGATCTCAAGGCCACGGGGACGAAGGAGACGAGGACGAGTTCTCCGACTCCTCAGACGTGGACATCGATGTGTCTGATGACTTCACCGACCACTGTTGACGAACCCGTGGATTAATGCAACAGACTGTGTACATACGCTCAGAAAAGGAGAACCGCGTCTCCAACTATGAATATTTAATAGATGTATAGTTATTATATTTAATTTTCTACATTTATTGCTCTTGGATGAGTTCACTTCATGCCTTCTGTTTTGTATATTTGAATTAAATATTCAGAAATATATTTTATCACATTAACTTCACTTGTCTTGTTCCTTCATTCAATTAGAATCAAAAACACTATTAAGCAACGGCATTTTTGCTCATTTTACATCTTATTTAACAGCAACTACATTTAATTTCCATGACATACTGAAGACAATGACTATTTTTTTATTTCAATTATTACAAAAACCACATATTCACTGATAACTACAGTAAATTCTGACTAGATATGTTAACCTGCACATTATATACCCAAAAAATCATTTTGTTTAGTCAATTTGTGAACAATGTAAACACATTGTGCTTTAGAGGAGGCAGCAATTAGTATCTTTGTTATTTCATAAGATTTCCAAAAATGGCAAAGAGATTGCGAGAGTAATGTCAACTAAACTAAATAAATAATAAAATGTGAGAAACAAATGAATTAAAACAGGCCTAACACATTAAAAATGGATGAAATGTCGTTAATTCTGACATTAAAATGCTAAAGAAAGGGGTAAAAGGAGAAATTATTGTGTAGTTAAGGGTGAAAAAAGGAAAATGCTGTGGATTTAAGAAACAAAGACAGAAAAGTCCTCCTCCTCTCTAATGAATTCATCACCGTGACCTTTGACCTTTCCTTATTGTTCCTCTCACTCTGTGCCCAGTTTGAGGATGATGGAGACATTTCCTCCAGGGTTTGATCTCAGGTTAAATCAGCTCACATTCAGGTTCCCTCCGATGAAGCCGAGCAAATAAACAATGAGCTGTGGGATTATGGGATATCTGTAACCGGGGGTGGTAGGGGTCGCTCTGTCTCGGGCTCCAGCGCCGGGTCTCGCTGTGTAATCTCTTTAAACGGTTGCTTCTCCCAGACCCGGCGCTCCACACGCCCTCCCACTACCGCCAGGTACCCCGGCCCGGCTGTATTGAAACCCAGCGTCCCCCTCTCCGGGTGGAAAGGGCCCCCGATGCCTGCCTGGCAGACATGAGGGATGAAACGGGACAGAAGACAGCGTGGAGAAAGGATTGGGATGTAGCAAATGAGAGCATCAGAGCAGCTAATTGGGCTGGTCAACCTCAAAGCCCAGTCCGTCCAACAGAGAGGCATGATGGGAACTCACAGCATACGATTAATCCTCAAACTTCAGTACAGTGATACAGCAAATAATCATTTAACCCTTAAAGACCATGATCTGCTTTTGTGGGGGTTTTTCTTCATCTACCATCTCCTAAGTTATTCATCATCAGTGGTCATATTAATTCTCTAAATTTTTCTGTGAAAACCCGGTCTTTTCCTCAATTTAATTTACTTATCATGTAGATGTTCATTAAAGTTCAGAGTAAATTCAAAGGTTATTATATAAAAACAGATAAAACTGAAGAAAAAGTGACATTTTTACCAAAATATATCATTAGCTGAACATAAAAACAAGCCATTACTGTCATTTATCAAACTCCATGAGTTTTACCCTTAAAAATATAGAACTATTTTTGTAGTAACTTCTAAATGACTTTTTCCTCTACATTTTAACCTTTCCTAAGTGATTTATCACCATTTATTATAATATTACCCTGGTTTTTGATTAATCAGTGTTGTAGAAGATGACAGTGTTTCCACGGTAACTACAGAGCCTCTGAACGTCCAAATGGGTCATATCTGATGACCATGAAAAGATGACAAACTGTATTTTACACCAATTATTTACATGTATTGATAGGATTAGGGGTTTGATAGTAATAAAACACTGTAAATCAACAGATGCTTTTGCCGGTGCCTGTTTTTCCTTTGTACTGCTGTATCTGCCTTGACCTTCTCCCATTGGTTCATCTGTATATAATGATGCCACCAAATGATGTAAACACCTCTAACTCCACTGCTTTTGTGCATTAAGTTCCTGCTGGAACCTGATATTAGTTAAAAATAATCCGATCTGACACAAAATCATATCACTTCTTTTTACAGCTGTTTCAATTAAGTTTCAGAACTGATTTTAAGATTTTACTGATTTATTTTAAGGCTCTTCGTGGCCTCTTTACCTTCTATTTCTCTGTGCTCGTAGTACTTTAAGTTCTTCTGTCTGTTCCAGAGACCCGACTGACAACTAAATCTATACACTTTTGAAGATCCTTTCCTTATTTCACTTGAGTTTCATTTTCCTTGAGCTGTCTTTATTTATTTCCTTTTATTGGATTATTTCTACATATATATATTGTTTTTCTTGTCGTTCCATTCTTTTAACTTGGATTGTGAAAATGTCTCCCTAAATAAAGATTTTTACTATGAGCAGATATAAGGACATTTAAGTTTACGACTGCATGGTACTTCCCTCGTGCATTTGCAAAACATAACTGGCATGAAGTAAAGTGCATTAGATAGAAGACAGAGAAGTCAATGAATAGATTGAATCAATGTTTTTTACAGCTTTGTAATAATGAGGCTTTCAATGAACGCTCAGTTTGTTCATGTTATCAATCAGATTAGTTCAACTAATTCTGCAGCTCAGTCCACGATCCATAAATCCATAATACAAGTTAAAGAGAAGAAAAGTCACAGAAGTGAAAGTGTAAATCAGCAAAACAAGAACATCAAGATCTGAACCATGCACATGAATGGACCTGACCCTGGAACAGAAACGGAACCACGAATCTGGAGAATAATAGACTGAAACAAACCTGAACGTGACCAAACCCAGGACGAATCTGGAATGGTGGTGTGTGTTTTAGATTTACTTTTAACCCTTTATAGAAATAATCATCAGATACCGTGGCATACTGAACCGAAATGTGTTTTTTTTGTCTTTTCCTTCGCAGTCAGACCAGATTTTCTGATTTTAAATCTGTTAACGTCTATCATCTCCTCATCACGCTCTTCTCTTCTGTTGGTTGAGTTAATATGTGTCAGGTTATCTTAAACTTTTACTGTTCATGCAGCTGATACTCATAAGAACACAAATGTATCTTGTTGCATCTCATAAAATTAGAAAACTGATCAGATTCGATCACATATGTTGCTGTAATTATTTAACAAATTTGATTGATTTCTAATCAAATAATCCATTTTAATTTTAGACAGAAAAATCACCAGTGGCCCAGTAATTATATACAAATAGGTTCATATTTTCTAACAGATGGAGCCACATAAAACAGTTAGAGAATATTTTGGAGAACAACAATTCTGAAAATTGATTTGGTGTAAATTAATTTGATAACAGATTCACTGATATGAGAATATTTTTGATAAAAAAGCTGCAAAATTTTCTGATTCCTTCCTACATCTTAAATGCAATTTTTTGTGGGGCTTTTTTCTCAAACAAAACATCTGAGACCTTCATCCTGATCTTTGGAAAACACTGTCTGATATGTTTCATGACTTTACAAATCAATTAAAAAAGAAAATAAATGATAGATTAATAATCAATGAGCCTGAGCAACCCTAGACTACAGTAAATAATATACACAATGTGAAAACAGTCAGTTTTAATTGTCAGTTGATGATGTTTAAAGCCAAATCCCTAAACAATCTCACACCTAAATGTCTAAATAATAGTTTAAGCGTCATGACACAACAGCACAGCCTCAATCTGCTCCATATTCTCCTCTACCTTCCTCTTTATGATTATTTTTTCTTTATTTACTTGAACTAATCTGCTCAGAAGAAAAAAAGACGACAATTTGATGAAAATCACAGCAGTAGAAGGTGTTTTTATGTCTGTATGTTTTTATCTATGATGTTAACTATCTTTAAGAACTGTTCCTTAATCTTTGTTATAATTAACTCATCAATCTGAGGCTAAAGGTAGCGACAAAGGCAGAAGACACTCCGGTAACAGTGTCAAACAGAGAACTTCAATAAACTGTAACAGGGCTGATCTCCTTCCCCCGTTGTCCCCCCCCCCCCGGCTCTCCTGGGGTCTCCTCTTGGCCTGATTAGGGCTGAAAACCCACCGAAGGAGCAGAGTTTGTGTAAAACCGCAGAGAGCCTCTTCTGATGTGATCCTCCAGGAGTCAGAGCCCCCTCCTCCTCCTCATCCCTCCACAGCCCCACGTAATCCCATTGAGGGACAGAAAGAAGCAGCGAGAGGTCTGGGAAAACCTGAGGGGTCCCGGGGAACGGGAGGGGCGGGGGTCTCGTCCCAATTAGCACAGGGCTTCCTAGCGGCTGGAAACATGGTGAGTTTGTTAAGACTCTCCCTGAGCTGAATCTTCTTAAATCTACTGGAACATCTACATTTGGCTCCGGGCTGGTGTCGACTCATCATCTCTGAGATTGGAGCCGAATAAAAAAAAACAACAATGATCTATGTTTATCCCATGTTTAGTCCAAACTACAGCTCCATGACTCTGATATGTAATATATGGACAAAAGTATTGGGACACATTGAATTCAGGTGTTTCTTTTCTAACAGGGGTCTGGGATACAAAACAATAATGACAAATGTCGTAATATAGTTTTATATTGGGGTAAATATCATTGCATTGGTTAGTTTGGTTTAAATTGTTATGTTTGTTTCCAAAATGCCTCACAGATGGTTTTTACTTACTTTCTCTCAGCATTGATTTTTTTTTTAAATACATGACTATGAGTTTAAATGTTTTACCTCTAAATTTCTAAAATATTTTTCATGTTCTGACTGTAAATAATCATTTTCTACCACAGCTAACCATCTACTTTCCTCACATCTCACTGAGGAAGAAAAACCTCCCATTAAACTTTAAGGAAATATTGATGTTTATAAACTATATGGACAAAAGTATTGGGTCACAACGTGTCTACAGCCTGTATGTCCTGCTCATGGTGATTTGAGAGATAAATCAGGATGAGATATAAGATATAAATCAGTGTATCTGAGATGTTCTTCATTAATCAATCAGATTAAATAATGTATATTCCTGTAGTTGTTTCTGTTTAATATTCTGTTGTCAAGGCGTTTAACTGCAGAATTGTGAAGTTAATATGCATGTATATTTTGTATATGCTTTGGTCATATTTAATAACAATGAAAAGTCATTGTATTTTATAATTTTCTTATTATATGGTAGAATTTCTAAACAATGCTGTCCAGATAATGATGGTGCAAAGTTGCCTAAAGCAGCAGAATTCTACATAATCATCATGTCTTAAATAAAAAAATGTCTTTTTTCATTAAGAAACATGAAAATTAGACGAAAAAAGCGATGAGGATGTAAACAATTACAGGAATGGTAGATTCTCAGCATGTAAAGATTGAAAATTTAGTTATTTAGTTATTTAATTAGTTTTATAACTACGGATCACGTAGATGTTCCCAACAGTTAGTTCTCTGTTTTTCAGCGGATACTGATTAACAGAGGTGCGGTGGTACTGAACCAACCAAAGGTTTTATCTTCAGTAGATCACATGACCAGCTCTTCTTCTCTGTTAGATTGTAATTCAGGTCTGTGAAGGTGTGAAAGTTCTCATGGAGAGCAATAACCGCCACTGGTCCAATGAGAGAGTGCAGTTCATTTGACCACCGCGCCTTTTAGAGCAGCCGATTGTAAAGAGAGAGAAAAAAAATCCTTCTTTGCATTTTATTTGCAGAGGACAGGGCCCCTCTACTCCATCTAATAGTCATTAGCTTTCATTACAAGCGTTTGAAGTAGAAGCCGCTCTTTGTCTCGTCCTGAATGGACCGCATTTGAGATCCACAATGACTTCTGACACGGGCAATGGGGAGCGCGTCCCGAGTGGCTGAACCCAGATTCCCTGAGAACACTTTCTCTTAAAACAAGAAAAAAGGAGGAAAGTTCTCTTTATAATCGCAGGAAATAGCAGTTCCTGTTGTCAAAGCCAGAAAGAACAGCGGGACAGGTAGAGACAATGAGCGCGTAATTTATCCAAAGCGCGTCTTTTACGCACGACGAAAACTATAATATTCCACTCACAGTTTTTAAGATTCTTACATCTATTAACTTGTTTGTCATAAATTAAACTGATAACCACCTCCACTTTTATTTCAGGAGTTTAAAACTTACACTATTCATGATTTAACCATATCGTACATCTCCAATTACGCGTATGCAGGATTAAAATGGAGCGTTGTGCGTTTCCGCCATTAGGTATGAACATGTATTTTCTCTAGATCCTGTTAAAAGGGGGGTGTTTGTTTATGCTGAGCAGGGGAGCCGGTGAAGGAGCGGGGTCCGCGCAGGTGGTTAAACGACCCCACTTCTCATGCAGGTGGCACAAACGCAGAGACGTGCTACTTTTCCCATCTCGTTATAATGGGGTGAAATTTTCCAAGTATTTAAGTGGAATAGATTAGCTGAGCACACAAAGCTAATGCGAAACAAAATGGCCAATTAGTTTATTAATGAATGCCGGAGGTGTGAGGGGGGGTCCGGGTGGTCTGCCGGGCTCTGCAGGTCTGAGTTAAACCAGAGGAAGCCGGAAGTCTAAAAATATGCATCATGGCACCATTATTACACATGATAAATTATATTAAAATAGAAAAATAAACGTTTTTGATTGATTTTGAGGCTCAAATGTTTGTAAAAAAAACCCAAAAAAAACACTCTAAATCAGGTAAATTTCTGCACCCAAAGCATAAAAGATGAATTATAAGAAAAGTATAGTAGTTTCCTGTCAGTGTTTTACTATCTGATGTTTTTCATTCATTTTCCTGCTGTACATGTTTAAACTGTGCTGCTCGTTTAATCTACAGTGATGCATCATATTCTATAAATTCATTATGTGTTTTTAGCTTTTGTCCAGTGAAAACCACATTTCTCTAAAAGATCAATTTCTCAGGAGCTCAGAAAAACCAGAATTCAAGAGCTTTTTTACAGTCTTTACCTCAAACAATAAAGGAGACACTTCATGCTTCAAACATTTGGGAATATGTGGGTTTCAGTGAGCAGCAGGGGGATGAACACCTCTGAAAGTAATTAAAGTTATCAGACAAATGTAGTGGAGTAAAAAGTTTAGCCTAATATTACCCTGGAGTATACGTAAAAAGTTGGAGAATTTCAAGTGAAATATTCTATTAATATCTATTCGTGTTTGCACAGAAGACGGTAATGAGCTAATAACTAAGTATTGTTCTCCCTCATGAATCTGGACCTAACTAAAACTACATGTCTTTCTGTTGTACACTCATAGCCAAAAGTTTTGGGAATGACATAAGTTTTGTTTTTGCAAAATTTATGCCGATGTTGCGCCCCCCCCCA
>JAPQRQ010000016.1:28589311-28602883 GCA_037367365.1 Apogon talboti
AGTTCTGCGTTAACGCCCCACAAGAGCTCATTTCCTATAATCCTTATCTACATCACGTGGTCTATATTGCACACAGGACGTGTACATATTCACAAAAAAAGAAGTAAATATGATCAAAATCAACTTAAACAGATGATAACAACAAGTATTCAATGATTAACCCTTATGCCCTCCTCAAGTTTACTACATTTGACTGCTATTGACTACTACTATTACCTCAAATTTACCAAAAAAAACCTGCAATAAAATTATACATCAATATATTTTTTAAATAAATCTCTTAAAATACCTCAAACCTGCTCAAAACAACCAAAACATTCAACAATTTTCAGAATTTTAACCCTTTAAATGCCAGTTTAATTAGTTGTATTCTGAGAAAAGGGAAAAAAAACACAAAAATTTAATATTTTCTGTTTTATAAATAGTAGGGGGAGGGGACAATGGTTGTGATTAGAGACTGGGATATGTCAAAGATTAGCCAAAAACTTGATTTGCATATTTTTTGTAGTGTTAGATACTCCCTTTGGTTACCCTTGTGGACAAAAATGCCGAATTGACTTCCATTATAACCACATTTTTTTAATCTCACTGCCATTACACTATATAAACGTACATAGAAACGTATAAACCTCTCTAATGTCAACATTTCATTTTGAAGAAAACTAGTGATATTTGACATTTGTACTGTATTCCACCAGCTGCAACACAGCCAAAATGATCACCAACTTTAAAAAAAGTGAAAAAAATTTACAAAATTGCTCGAGGAGGACCTAAGGGTTAAAATATTAATTAAGTAGCTTTTTTCCCCTCAAATAATTGGTTCTACAGCGCCCCCTATGGACCGGCTATCTGTGTTTTTCTAATTTTTGACCAAAGTTCATCTACATAGAAGTCAGTCTACATGTTTTAATGGATGCAGGTGACTGAGACATTCAAGTAAAGTTCTTATTTTTCACAAAATGGAAAGAAAGAAGCGATTAATGCATGTGCGTTTCTTCACATTACACATTGCACCTTTAAAGTAAGGCTTCTGGTAGAGTTAATGGATGAAAATTCAATATCATATGCCATTAAAACACGTAAGTCGTCAGATATTTTTCCAAGTTGGAGTCTGTGGGTGTTCTGCAGCAGACAGATCCCCCTCTGCTAAAGGTTCATGTGTAAATCAGTGTGAAAATATGAAGGCACAGTGTTTGATTAGAAAGAAAAACCTGCACTACCAGGTTCATTTGTATCAAGAGGTGAAATCCTCAACATTTTTAGATTGTTTTATGTATTAAACTGAAGACATTTAACAAAATTTAAAGAATTTAAAAAATTACAATTATGGACAAAACAGACCTAAACTTACAAAAATGGAAAAAATTTTTTTGACAAAAATGGAAAAAAAAAAAAATCTCCAAAATACAAACAAAAATTGATAATAATGAACAAAATTTACCAAACCATTCAAAAATGTAAAAAAATCAACAAAATGAGCAAAAATAAACAAATAATCAACACAATGACCAAAATTGAACAAAATAAACAATACATGAACAAAACAACAATAATAATGAGCCACACTTTACAAAATAACCAACAAGAATATACAAAAATGAATACCAATAAAAACTAAAATTTTACAACAAAATTGAACAAAATTATGAACATTAACAAACTCACAGAAAACTGACAAAATTCTAAACAAAAAACCCAAAAATCATCAATAAAACTTGCAAAAATGAAAAAATTAGCAAAACTAAGCAGAAAACAATGAGCTCCTACAATAATCAACACAATAAACATAAATGTAAACAAATTATCAATACAATGAATAAGAATCAAGAAAATAATGAATGAAATGAACAAAAAAATCCAAAACATGACAAATCTTTACAAAAATATTAAAAATAATCAATAAAATGAGCAAAAATGAACAAAATAATCAACACAATGACCAAAAATTAACAAAACAAACAATAAATGAACAAAATAATAATAATAATGAACAAAATTTATAAAACAGTCAATAAAATATGGTAACTGAATAAAACATTCCATTTCAATGAACAGCATTAATAAAACCAACCAAAATATGAACCATAAAGAAAATAACAACAAGGCCTAAATGAGCCGTTTCTGAGAGTGTTGTGCAGAGATGACTCCTTCAACATAAAACCTGATTTTAGTGAATATTCTTGGGGTTTTTTTATGTTTTTTTTTTTTCTCAGGAGGGCGTTACGTCTCCACTAAAGGTGAGTGGAATGTTCCAGGACGGTCGTACAGGTGTCAGGTGTGTTTCTATATCCGGTTTTCCCTCTGAATTCCAGCAGAAATAATTCCCATCGAAACAGTGGAAAAAACAGGAGCGTTTTTCTATTGTGTGTCGGCGCTTTCCCCAACGACTTCAGTGATCATCTGTCAAAAGAAACGGAAGGCATGATGACCCCCGGGCTTCAGAGACAAGCCCCCATGTGTGACCTCCAAGACTTGTTTTGTAAGCCAAGAGACGGCGACGCAGTATTCTCACCTTGTGAACAGCCATACAATACGTCAGACATCTGCAGTTGTAAAGGGGCCGCGTGTTTTGACTTTCAGGACATCCTATACTCACTGCAGGTGCAAATACATGTTAAAAAGGATTCGGCATTCCATATCGGCTAAATAAACAGCATCTAAAAAGGAGAGGCGTACAGTTTGATATAACTAATATTAAAAACACAAGTACATTTAGTCTCCTCAGGTCTGTTTCACATTAATGAACCTTTTCACCTCTTATGCTGTTTATCTGAATTGATAAAATGGACAAAACTGACAAAAAATGAACATAATAGCTGATAAAATGAGCAAAAACATAAACAAAATAATAAAAAAAAAATACAGAAAATAAGGAAAATAACCATTAAAATGAATAAAAGTCAACTAAATATTCAGCCAAATAAACAAAATTGAGCAAAAACTACCAGAAATTTTAAAAATAATGAACAAAACAAAAAAAGGAGAAAATGAGGAAAATTAAAACTTGAAATAAAAAAAAAAAAAATCAACAAAACTGACAAAATAATCAGCAAAATTAATGGAACTCAACAAAATGAACAAAACCAACCAGAAAGTGTACAAAATATCACCAAACATATATTTTTTAAAAATCAACAAAATGAACATGATTGAAAAAATTTACAAAATAATCAAATAAATGGACAAAACTTAGTGAACAAACTTAATGAACAAAATAATATACACAAAATATTATAATCAATAAAACCAACAAAAATGGAGAAAACTGACAAATCACAAAAAAATTATAAAATAATCCACATTAATGAATACAAATTAACAAAGTAATTAATAAAATTCATAAAATAATCAAGAGGATAATAAAACCAGCTAAAATATGAACCAAACTGAATAAAACAATAAACAGATTGAAGATGTGAATTAACTAAATGGACCAAATGATGATATTATCAAAGTGCTGCTGATGCTTCACGACTTTCATCTCCATTAGGTGAAACTCGCTGCGTTCACTGTCACCTCTTTGTTGTCTGTTAAAACACAATTAAAGGGAAAATCACGCTCGTCTCCCTAAACGCCACATCTCCTGTCGCCTGAGTCAGCAGAGAGGCGAGCTGAGGATGGAGGAGGAATCTGCCGTGAAAAATAAGTGTCTCTCTAGAGGAGACGAGGGGAGGAGGAGACGAAAACCACACCAAAACACAGGGATTTTACACTAAAATTCTCCGGTTCCTGTCCAAATACTAGACACAAGCCCATTACCATTTTAAAGTGATAAATCATGCAGCGTAGTTACAACCGACACATTGCAGTGAGCACACTGAATAACAAATTACAAAATAATTAGTCCAAAACACCTTTAGAATAACATGGCATTTCCTCTTCTACAGTATATACAGAAATAATCAGAGAACACTGTGATAAAGTCAACATGTCAGAGATGAACCTTTAGGAAAAAAACACAGGTTTTCTTTAGAATTTTAGTAAAGAAAAACCTAAAATAAACAACAACAAAATACGCTTGTATTGTTTCTTAATGACAAACAACATGTAAATGAAGAACATCTGATGTAGAAACAATGGCTGCTTGAAAATAAGGCCATGTTGAAGGACTATTATATTATTATTCTGCTCAAAAGTCGCAAGAACCAAAAAACATATATGACTGATTCCAATTTACATGCACTGAAATAATTTTATTCTACGTTTCCAGATAAGTGTTTTCATATATTATTGATATTCCAGTCTGTCCCCAGTAGGGGTCAGTCTGGTTCCAGAACACATTTAGGACAAAAACCACCAAAGGATCAACGCAATGTATCCAGACTGTATCAGTCACTGAATAAAGTATAAAGCTCATTGTTTACACACATCTGTATTTTGGTATCATCAAGTTTTTGTCTTCACAGCTGCTTATTTTAACAGTTGCTCAAAATAACACAGTCTTATCATCTTCACATGCTGCATCAGCTGATAGTTTACATTATAGCTCTGTTAGCTTAGCTCTGTTTGTAGACAGAAAACAGCCACAGTAAAACCACAAATTACATCCACTTTCTGTACAGTTTGTGTTGTCAGTAGCTGAACTAACGATCTGATAAGATAATTTTTTTAATATTTGAAAGTTGAAATACTACATATAGACCTTTTAAATCTTTTTGGATTTTTCTACACATATGATGCAAAAAATGTCCCAAATTGATGCTAAAGTTTCAATTCTTCTATTGAAAAACGTGTTCTTGGCACATGCAAGCATGCATTTAGGTCTCAAGTCAAAATGCTGCAACAGAAACATTATCCAGTTTATGGAAACCGGAAGAAAACCTTGCATTGTCAACAGTGTTGTCAGTAGATGAACTAAAGATCTGTTTGAAATCCAACAAACAAGGTCAGAACTGTCACAGTTTAGTCTGAGCTATGGATCAACAAACGGCAACTTAAAGATATGAACATCCCATAATAACTTTATACCTTCATAAGCCTCAGAATCAAACTCACCCGTGTAGAAGAAACGCCGACATTTTATCATCAAACTCCATTCTTTCCATTTACAGCTGTGTCCAGTGGAAACAACACCATGCATCTGTTTTTATCACTTCTTTTCTTTGACTTGTCATGGACGTTTCTAACACTCTGGACACAATTTGAATCAAAACACAAAAGTCACTGAATCAGGGTTCAAGTGAGTATATTTTTACATATGCGAAGATATATTAAGACAACAGACTGCACTTCCAGAGTCTTGCTTGCTCCTGCTGCCTACAGAAGTACGGGGGTTTTTAAACACCAGCTCATTACCATGAAAGGTCAATTGTCAGTGACTGGTTTTCCTTTTCACTTATGCATGTATTCTCCTTTTACAGTCAGGGCGTATTGACCACAGCAGGTGCTATGTTAAAATGAGAACCTCAACATGTAACACATTGCAATTTCTTTGTCAGACTCTTAAGGTTGTTTCTTAATGGTTCTCATCCCATCTGGTCACTTTCTGATGCTTTGGTCAAAGGCCCAGTGGTGTTAGTGAGTGACTCAGTGGTTCTGGGAGATTTCTGTATTTATTTTGTTTATTCTAAGGAGCAAATAAACCAGTTGATCCAGGAGAAGATGAAGCTTGATAATGTTTCCACAAAAATTACATCTTTTTCATATGACTCCCATCAAAACTTAAGATGTGTTTTTTTTTTTTCTTCCATTTCCATGGTGGACGTTTGAGACTGTTACTAAGCAACAAGAAATTCTTTTTAACTATCAACCTGAGGCTTTTTCTTATATTTTTCAGTTAAATCTTTATTAATGGAAAATCATCAACACAAAACAGTGTGAAACAGATAAACAAGGTTCAGAAAAGACAGAGTTCATTTATTCCGTCATTTTAAGTTGTTTGTTCAGTTTGTGCCATTTTTCCATTATAAATATATCTTTTATGATTTTCTGATATGAGTATTTAATCAGTGTTTCAATCTTCATTCCTAATTTCCTGCAACTAACAGTATTTTAACAGGATAAGTATCACCTCTTATTACATTTTAATGCCTGAAACCACCTAGATAAAGTATCTTCAAGCTCAACCAGGCACATTTCAGCCAAAAAAACAGCTGTATTCATTTCTATTTAATGTAAAGAGACTGAAATACATTCATCAACTGATCATAAACAACAACAAATAATAAAAAAAACGGGTGAAAACTGTCTTCAGGTGTTACATTGTGTAGACTTTTGAAATCTCCAGATGAGAAAGCACTGAAAAATCTCAAACTCCACTTTACCTGCGTTTTTGAGGCACATTAATCAAAAGTTCCAAAATTAATACTTTACCTCCATTCAAAGCTGAGTTTGAGGCTCATTCCTGACATAAAAACAACAGAAATCAGGCGTATTATTGCGACCGGCTGTTTGTTTAACGATTGGAGTGTAGGTTTTATTAGGTTGTGCGACTAAACAAACACTCGGCATCCTCGGCTCGTCCTTGTGCATGTGGCGTCCTGTCGAATGACTCGCCGTCGCAGCCTACCGTGCTGTGTTACCACAGCAACCGCGTAAACATCATCACACTGATCATGACGGAAGATAGCACTCGACGACAGACAGTTTATGTAATTCAAGTGGAAATGCACAACCAAGAAAACACTTTAGATACAACGCCGTCAAGAATAATAAAACGCCTTTCACTGGGTTAAGACTGATACTGATAAAATATTTAATGTACATTTCATTCACATTTGTTTGATTATAGAAATGTAGTGTATAGATCTATTCTCATCAAGCAAAAACAAGGGCTGCTGTTTTTGCACATGAAATAAGGTAAATATTTGCACACATAAACATTTCATTTTTAATTTTGATGTAAATAAATCAGGGAAAATTGCTTAACAATGATAACATTTAATCATCTCCTACTATTCCAAAGCTGCCTTTCTCATATTTAGGATTCAATAAGTTATGGAGCTGTTTTTATTGGGAGTGTCTGAGCAAAATGAATAAGAATAATATGATTGTGTGGAAGTGTGGAGGAGTTTATC
Organism: Apogon talboti; assembly: GCA_037367365.1. NCBI lineage: Eukaryota > Metazoa > Chordata > Actinopteri > Kurtiformes > Apogonidae > Apogon > Apogon talboti. The sequence goes on from JAPQRQ010000016.1 coordinate 28,596,328, forward strand.
AATGTTGACGTCAAATAAGCCGTGAGAAACGTCGACGAGGGATCTGAGACTTAGAAGACGTAACAAGAGGAAAATGACAAACGACAGATGCAACGTAATGAAAACATGCAGAGAAAAATGACAAATACCAGACGCTACAAGATGAAAACATCAGAAAAGACAAAAAAGACAAAAAATGCAAGAACATAAAGTTAAAAAATTAAGTAAAAGACAACAAGGCAAGAATGACAGACAAAAATGTGACAAAAATTATGTAAAACATTAAAACAGAAAATGACTACAGTGATGCGAAAGATGAAACGACAAAAATGACATAAAAGATGAAAATATTGTAAAAGACAGGATGTAGACAACATACAACATAAATTATGTAAAACACAGAGGACAAAAATGACAAGATGAGTTGAAAACACACAAAAATGACAAAAAGCACAACAAACAAAAATGACAGACAAAAATGATGTAAAAGACAAAAATATTGTAAAAGATGCAACAAGAGGAAAACAATATGACACGAAAATAACATAAATGACACAACAAATACAACATAAATGACAAAAATGATGTAAAAGACAAAACAACATGAACAAAAACAAAGTAAAAAATGTAACAAGACAAGAATGACAGACAAAAAAATAAAAGAAAATCATGCAAAAGACACGAGATGAAACAACATAAACGACAAATAACTACACAAAATATGTACCAAGACAAAGACGATGTAAAAGACATTATTTATGATGTAATTTGGATCCTGAAGAAACACATTTATGAACTGATGAACCATTTATGCAGTCACCTCCTTTACCAATGTTTAATTTAAATAAGTAATTTCATTGTTTTTTTCTATCGTCTTTTCTTCCTGTGTGTTCCTAACATGGTTTTTCATCTCATATTTTTCCAAGCACAACAATAAGACTGACAAATCCCACCACAGTCATTCATCCTCATCCAAGTCACAGTTATGGCGATATTTTCTTCACATTTCCAGAACCAGTTCTTATAAATGAGCTGATTTCCTCCCAGATCTAATTCCTCTGGTTGATTCATATTATTGTTCTGTACGTTAAGTGAGAAGCCGTGATGTTTCAGGAACGGCGTCGTTGCGTGTATTCTCACTATCGGCCGCCGTTCTCTGTAAACATATGCTAAACGCTCGCAGGTTAATGCAGCCAAATTTACCATGGTTCCTCCCTCTGGCAGCTTCCCGACCGTCTGCGTGTCTTCACGTGACGGTGATCGCCGCCTTCGCCTACAGGCCTTTATTGTATGTCACAATCTTACAGTCTGTCGCCATGGCGATCTCCGGCTCCAGCTGATTCACGGCGATCTGTGAGAACCAAAGCAGAACAGGAAGGTAAAAAGTGCAAAAGGCGATATTTGGCACCAGATACAACGACCTTTAACCCTTTAGGCGACGGCGTATGTACGAGTATGAACCTACACGTGCCGCCACTTGATGCTTGAAACACTTTCATTTGTAACTAAATAATTCTTAAAGGCTGTAAATGTTCTGTATTTACTGCTAATGTGCAAAAGGAGCCAATTTGGCAGATTAAAGTCTAATTTGAGGTTTGCATCTCGTAATATTTGAACCAGAGACAGATGGCTGTTGGAGTTGGAGGCTGAATCCTAATCAGACATCTTGGTAGGTGTGAAATGGGGAAGTGGGACAAATTGAGTAGGCGGGGGGTCCAGGGGAGTGGGGCATTCGTGTTGCTTTTTGGGGAGTTCGTTCTTTTTTTTTTTTCTTTTCCTTTTTTTTCTTGAGAAAGTGCGAGAAAAACAGGCCCCTCCGCCGAACGGGAGGAGCTTTTCACAGGGCTGTTGGCGGCACATATGTCTGAAGTTTTTTGCCATATGGCTGTCTGAGCTATTTCCAGCGGTAATTAAATCCTAAACATTTTAAAGCCAGAACCGCTTGGCTTGTGTCAGCGAGTCATTTGGCAGACAGGAGACAAAGAGGATAAGACGCCGAGTGAAAAAACTACATCGTACCACGGCCGCCTAATGAGCAGAATACCGAGGCAGGAAGGCTAAAGTTAGACCTCAGCCTGAGTGGCAGGAATGAAGAAGTGACTGTGGGCAGATCACAACAGAGCGGGTTAAGTCTCACAGGGCTACGCCTCATTAACAAAGAGCCTCAGTTAGACTCAATGGGAAAGTTAAAGAGGTCAGGAGACGTCGGTCATCAACATCAGTCACATGGATCGCAGTCTTGGCAAAACCTGAGCCAATGCAGTCCGAAGGAGTTTATCCATCATAGCGACACAATAACGCCATGATTCAGGTGTTCGTTTGCAATTAATCAATAAGGGAATGAAACTAAAAGGTCTCTGGATTCATTTTGGACCTTTCTTTTCTACATTTTAAGCCCTTACTGAGAGGACTCAGTTACTGAGAGCAAAGACGCAAAGAAAAAATTGGACACAAATGAGGACACTGCAGCAAAATGAAAGAATCAAAAATGACAAAAATCATGTAAAAGATGCAACGGGTCAGAAACTATATATAGATAAACCAAGCATGGCATAAGAGGTGAAAATGGAAAAGGATACATGAAAAATAACATAAAAGATCAGATCGCCTAAGGAATCTGATCCTACAGACACTTGAAGACCATATCAAAACACAGAATGAGAAAAGGGAAAATAGGGACACATAAGAAAAGTGAACAAAAAAAGTATGATTCCCTAACAAACCGATATGATGTAATTCAACGTATGAACGAAGGAAATAAAATATTTACTGTATAATTCATCTACAGTTATTCCACAAAATGCATGAATATCTTTTGTCGATAAATTGTCGCAAGTTTGGAGAGAAAAATGTTATATTCTCACAGTTACAATCAAAGACAAAGCGGTGTTGGAGGATTAATAATAATAATAATAATGGCTCAAACTATAGAAAAATGAGGAATGAATATGAGTGAATACCTGAGACATCTGAGGGAAGAGGCTGATGGCAAGAGGCAAAGCGAGACCGAAGGCTGCGAGACAAACCAGACTGTGGACCGGCAGGACGAGTCTACGCCGTCTCTGGAGGACAGGAAGTCTACAGGACACAGACAGACACCGTGACTGGATATTGATGTTCAGGAAAAAAAAAATACAACAGCTAACATGATATTAAGCATCTGTCACAAATCAAGATATGCGCCATATGGACAAAAGTATTGGGACACGTTGAATTCAGGTGTTTCTTTTCTAACAGGGGTCTGGGATACAAAACAATGACAAATGTCATGTAGTTTTATATCATGACTAATATTATTTCATTGGTTAGTTTTGTTTAAATGGTTATCTTTGTTCCAAAATGCCTCAGAGATGGTTTTTACTTAATTTCTCTCAACATTGATTTTTTTTTAAATCCCTGACTATAATGTTAAATGTTTTACTTCTAAATTTCTAGAATATTTTTTGTGCTGATTGTAAATAATAATTTTCTATCACAACTTTACATTTCACTTATGAAGAAAAATATCCCATTAAACTTTCTTCTTACAGCTGTAGCCATGATGTGTTCCATTATTGTTGTCCATATATTTTATATTTGTCATTATTGTTTTGTATCCCAGACCCCTGTTAGAAAAGAAACACCTGAATTCAACGTGTCCCAATACTTTTGTCCATATGGTGAATAACACTCAATATGTCTGCCACTAAGTCCTTTAAATCGACTTAAATACATGTAATGAGACCTGACCCACAGTTCAGACTTAACTGTGACAGTTCTGACCTTGTTTGGTCGATTCCAAATAGATCTTTAGTTCAGTTACTGACATCACAAACTGTGGTTTTACTGTGGCTGTTTTCTGTCTAAAAACAGAGCTAAGCGAACAGAGCTATAATGTAAACTATCAGCATGACACCATTATAAAACAGCAGTCCTATTCTGAGTGACCTACATATGTTTACAATGAGGCTTTTACAGCAACGTAGCATTATGTCGTTGGTGTGTCTGCTTTTGTCGGATTAATTCTTGAATATCAATACTACATATAACCCCTAATTTGTACCTGGTTGAAATATGGGCTTTTAAGACTTTTCAGCTTCAATGGGCAAGAAAATAACCAAGTACAGTAGGTTATGTTATACTGTTTAAGTGATTAAAATTAACAGAGTACCAACTAAATCTGTAATAAACAAGATAAGATTTTAGCTTTATTGAACAAGAAAATAACGACGTACAGTAGTTTATGTTAAGATAACATAAAATGAGATAAGATAAATAGAGATATATAAGTAACATGTCTATATAGTAAAAATATAAAGGGAAAAGAAGAAAAGACATTTCTGTGATGTAAAAAAAACAAACCATAAACATAGGTAAGAATATATATGCAAAAAAGCTAAGTATGAATTATTACAGCAAAAGGTATGTTAGCAGTACTGATCGTAATCATCACCATCATCAGGTTAAAGAAGTTTAATTTAAATAATGTGCACTTCTGTATAAAAATTTGATTACTGTATCTTAATCAATGTAAAACGTGCTACCGGTGAAACACGGTCGACTTTCCCTGATACATTAAAGACTTTTTGAGGACATTTCTTGAATTTATTTGCAGAGCTGTATTTTTTCCCGTGCAGTCCATATTCCTGGATAATGTGTTTGGGACAGTGAACTCAGCAGGAGCTTGAGAAGGAGCTGCTCGGTCTCTCCTCCACCAGCGACGCCTCGCTCCCTAACGAGGAGAGCTACTGCCTAATGAGGGAGCTCATTAACACATATGGCTGCCATGGTTTAATTAGGCTACGCACACACAGACACACAAAGACATGTACGTGTGCAGAAACCCAGTCTTAGAGGAACTGATTACAAAGAGGAAAGTCAATGGGAGAAAAGTTGTAAGGTATGTGAGATGAGAGCAGTGAGGGGAGGTAGAGTCAGAGGGTTAAACACCAGCGGTTCAGTGTTTGAAAACCTCACAATCAGGTGATAGTCGACAAAATTAATAACACAGGAATGTGAAACATCAGCTGCGTTTACATCACGCACTGCGTAACCTGGTTAGACGAGAATATACAGTTACTGATGTCAGGTTTCTTATTTTATCTATTAATTGTTTATTCATTAGGGACTGATAAACTGAGATTAATGGGGCTTTTGCTGAATGAAAAAGTAAAACATGAAGGACAACCTGAGAATATTTCGACAGAAATACAGCAAAATGTTTCAGTTCTCGTTATAATCAAAGATACACCATATGGACAAAAGTATTGGGACATGTCAGTCTATGTGCTCATGTTAGAAACTAATCAACAGTTAAGTGGGGTTTTTTACACGTTCCAGCAGAAATCAGCAAAATCAGGTGTTTCTCAACTAGAAGAACAGACATGAAGAAAAAAAAGAGAAAAGTAGGAGCACATTGATGAATAAAAACCAGAAATACTGACTCCATCAGCATCTCAACTAAGGCTGCACAAAAATACATCTAATTAATCTGATTATATAGTTATTGTTGGATGAAAACTGTGGGACTTGGGGACTTTGTGTTGCTCTGAAGGCTTTTGCTTTTCTTGAACAACAAAAATAATGCAACCTTCTTATTGTTGTAATCTGTGAATATATTTCTAAAGTCTTTGTAGGATGTTATACTATTGGTTTTTAACAAATAATGCACACCGACACCATAGAGAGTGGTGCTTTTTGTTATTGTTGTTAATATTGAACATAAAAGGTGTACAGTTTAAGTGAAGAAACTATTTTTAATCATGTTTTAAGCCTTGAATTTGTGTTAAAAGATAAAAAACTTTAATTTTTTTTGGTCATACCATTGCCTAATACAGACCTAAATGTCAGCCAATGTAAAATGTCATTATTCAGGTACTTGAGTTAAAAATGAGGAGAATCTCATTCCAAGTCCATGTCATTTTTAAAGAACATGTTGACGTCCTCAGTACAATAACTGCTGTGTAGCCTCTCCCAGCGACCAGAGGCTGCTGTCACTGCTCTAAAGCTGCTCTCAGCAGGGTAATCCATCATCGAGGGGCCGCCCAGGCCTCCTCTGTCCCTCTGTTCGTGGTCCATTGAGAGCCAGTGAAGGCGAGCTGACATGGAGGATCGCTGAGCGCTCCTCACCTGCAGCCTCAGCCCGAGTCGACCACACTCCGTCTCCGTTCAGTCATTCAGCTCCAGGAATCCTAAACACACCTGGGCAGCCGGCCCCGCCCACTCGGAGCCGTCACGACAAGTCAAGGATCTGCAAAGATGGCTGCATTCCACAGCAGAGACCAGGCACCGCCAGGCCATCGATCACAGACGACCACGGAAACGTGTTGCATCATTACGACTTCATTACAATTAAATCTCACAACGATGAGTCACTGACTGGATGCTTATTAACCCATAAAGACCCAAACATCCACCATCTACTGATCTAAACTATTTAATACCTGTTCATCCACTAATCCCATCAGTACATGTAAATAATTGGTGTAAAATACAGTATATCATCTTTTCATGGTCATGGACAGATATGACCCATTTGGACGTTCAGAGGCTCTGTAGTTACCGTGGAAACACCGTCATCTTCTACAACACTGATTCA
>JAPQRQ010000016.1:28609485-28620906 GCA_037367365.1 Apogon talboti
TTCTACAACACTGATTCACCAGTAAAACCCATGGAGTTGGATCAATGACAGTGAATGGACACACTGGGTTTATGTTCAGTTATTCATATCTTTGCTGAAAAAGTTACTTTTCCTTCAGTTTTCTCTGTTTCTGATATAATAAGCCTCAGCCTTAATCCGAGGTTTTATGAAAATCTACATGATCAGTAAATTAAATGAAGGAAAGTACCTGAATACCACTGAGAAAATTTTAAATACAGAGGATAATATTATAATAAATGGCAATTAATCACTTAAGGTTAAATAGAATAAAAAACTAATTTGACACACAAGTAGTACTAAGTCATTATGGGTTAAACACTGACAAAGTTAAAGAAGGGATACATGTTTCTGAAGTTTCATGGTTCTATTATTCATTCATTACTCTCCATTTGCATTTTTTAATTAATCTAATTAGTATTGACGCTGGAACACAAAAATAGCCTCTGTCATTACAGTCATTACCAGTGACTGAAGTAAACAATTATTCTACCTGCATTTCTTTCAGATGGGACACACACCTGTTGTTTGGTCCTCTGCCCATCCTCTGAATAATCCATTTAATGCGCCAAGAAACAGAAACGTAAGTGTTTAAAAAGACAGAAGACATGTTTTTGTTTGAGCAGGAAGTTGGGGTGGATAAAACAGCGCCACCTACAGAAACTAAACCAACAGAAAAAGCTTAAGATTCATGTTCGTGTTACTAAGTACTGATACCACACAAAGCTCTACTTTCAACACTGTTCTTAAATAATTTGTCACTGTTATAGTTGTAATATAATGCAGTGTTATGGATGCAAATTACACACTGTGGCTATATTTATAGAACTGTTAATGCAAAAGCCAAAGCAAGAGCAGAACTGTCAGTGCAGAGACTTCATTTGCATTTATGTTTGTGCTTCTGCAGATCTTGAAACGCTACAGTAATGATCAAGTTATGACCGAATATTCTACGTCACAAACCAGGTTGAATCTTAAAATAAAGACTGGAGAGGAGTTCATGGAGGGTGTATTGTGGTTGCTTTCTATAAATCAAATGATATTTTATTTTTTTAAATGAAGAATGTTAGCAAATATTGGTACCTTTAGGCATCTTTTTTCAGTTTGTAAAAGCAGTTTTTCTTAGACTGGTAAACTTATTGGTGATATTTTCTATTATTATTATTATTATTATTATTATAATAATAACCTTTATTTAACCAGGAAAAAAGCTCAAGGGTGTCCTGGCCAAGACAGCAGCAGCAGAAGTTACACAAAACACAGCCATACATCCACACTAACAATATACTTAAAACACAATCAATTTCTCTATGTTTGTTCCTCGTGTTCACATGTAAACAACACTTTAGATCACAAAGATTTTTCAAAACTCTTTCCAAAGTGTAGAACTTAAAATCTCTGGGTTTGTGTGAATCCGTGTCTTCGGGGAAAATGTAGAGATTGTTAACCTGGCGTCTCACCACATTTTGTTGATGTCTGTTATGTGTTTGTGTGATGAACTTGCCCCTGAAACATCCAATCCAGGTGTATAAATCAGTGTATGACCTGCAGTAGATGGAGATCAGCACCGATACCTTTGGGAGACGGACCGGACCGGCATCATGTAAAGAATACACTTCCAACAACCACAACCAACACTAAAGGTATCACAAGTTTACAACTGAACTTGTTTCTGCTTCACAGGTTAAAGCCTCTGCGTCTGATACGTCCAGTATTATCCACAGTGTCCACAGGTTGGACGACGACAACTATGACAACAAAGTCAGAACACTGAACCAGATTAGACAAAGATATTTTTTAAATTGGAGGAGTTTGTAAAAACATAATAATGTGGACAAGGCATAAAATCTTCTTTTCATACCCATCATGTCACCTCCATAGTTACTAAATGTTTCTACAGCTTTTGTCTTGTCCAGCCTTTTGTTGTCCCTTGTACCAAAAAAAGGTAATATTCAATATGATGGCAGCAAAATACCTCCAAAGAGTTGGGACATTTACACATTTGATAGGTTTTCTATATTTGCAGATTATTACAACCTGTTTTTATATACATTTTACACAACGTCATAACTTTTTGGAACTGGAGTCGTATCTTTCACCAAACATCAGATAAGTTTATTAAATCTGCATGAACAAACTGAGTTTTATGTCATGTAGTGTTTCTTACTTTTCCAGTACAGTCATGATCATGGGAGGAAGAACCAGGATCGGCATGGGAAGGACCACTCTGGTCAGGGCCGTCTCCAGAAGTGCCTGGAAGATTCATTAACAGATTGGTCGTGTTATTATTATATTAAAAAATGTAAATGTATCTACAGTCCTGTGCAAAAGTCTTATTCCACCTTTATTTCTGTTGCTTTTCAGGGTTGAAATGAGCATACATATGTATTTGTCATCCTCTTTTCTTTAGATAGAACAAAGTAAAACAGAAAATATGTGCACAGCCTTAAAAGACACAAAAAAAACGGACTAAATATGTTGTAAAGGCTAAAATCACTATTTAGTGTGACCTCTGACCCCTGACAAAAAGCAGCCCAAACAGTTAGAAACGTCTGACGTGTTGAATTAAATCTGGTATAAAACATCCGAAAATGAATACGATAAATCTAATATTTCGGAACAAAAGCACTAAGAACTTTACTAAACCAGTAAGCCTAATGTTGGACTTTGGCTTTTGCACAGTACTGTATATTCCAAATCTCATCAGTGATAAAACATTATTCATAATCCAGAAGAATAAAGTAACAGCAGATAAGGACACTTTGTGGAATGACGTACATGTCTGGCGGCCACTTTGGACGTTCCCACCACGTTCCCCTTGTTGTCGAGAACACTGATGCCTTCTGACAGCTCCGACTGCCTCATGAGCACCACGTTGCACACATTGGCGCTCGCTGTGGAGAGGTGAGAAGATTTTTAGAAGACAGTGAAGTGTCAGCCTCTTAGAATTTGACATGTTTTATGATTTCACAGATTAGGAAACTGTCTTTTCACCCTGTGGTTGTGATGAAACAAGGGCACTGAGGCAGACACTGGAATGATGAGGACTGATTACCTCACACATGGAGGTTAAGTTTTCACCTGTACCTGCTGATGAACATCTCATGTCATGAGCAACGAACAGGATAGAATGTTAAATATCCACCAACCCTAACAAAACCACTAACTCATTTGAGTTCAGGGGCCACATTCAGCCCAAAATGATCAGTAAAATAATAAGTGAAAAAAAGTAAAATTACATCGTGAAAATTTTTACATCTACAAGCGATCCTTTATAAAATGTGGATAACATCAACAACCTGAAATGTCTTAAGAAAAATAAGTGCAATTTTAAAAATACTATGCCTCAGTTTATCATTTACACATGTACATTAGAACTTACAGATGACAGTGGATCGACAAATACACAAAACATTTAGTAACAGGCAGAATATTGGTAAAAATACACTTAAGACATTTCAGGTTGTTCATATTTATCCAGGTTTTTCATATTTTTGGTACGGGGGGTGTAACTTCAGCATTTAATGAACAACATGATCATCAGATACACCCATCAGCCATATCATTCTGTCCATTGACAAGAGAGGTGGTGATAACATTTATTATTTCATTCCAATGGTTCCTTTCTCTGGGTTGGACATATTCAGCCGCAAGTGGACATTTAGTCGTCAAAGCTGATGTGCTGGAAGCAGCAAAATGATCAACATAAGGAACTGAGTGACTTTGACCAGGTGCATATTGTAACGGTGATGACCAGGTCAGAGCATCTCCACAACTGCAGGTCTTGTTGGGTGTTCCTGGTCTGCAGTTGTTAGTACAGACCGAACATGCACTAAAGAAGGACAAATGAACAGCTGTGGAACATCCTGGATAAACAAGTCCAATCCCTCCAATTTCACAACTTCCAGGACTTTGCTGTTGACGTCTTGGTCCAGATACCACACACACCCTCAGAGGTCTGGTGGAGTCTCGGCCTCAGGTCAGAGCTGTTTTAGTGGAAAAGAAGAACCTCCACGATATTAGACCGGTGGTAATAATGTTCTGCTCACATAGAGACTCGACTGGTTGAGATCTGGTTGTTGTTCTTTACTTTTGGTCAGTACTAACCACTACATACTTAAATGAACAACAAGATCTGGAGAGGCTCTGACCCACTGATTTCACCATCAGAATTTCTTTTGTATCGAAGTTGTTCAGATCCCTACTCTTGACCATTTTTGCTGTTTCTAACACATCAACTTGGAGGTCTACATGTCCACTCGGTGCCTAATATACCCACCCACTGACAGGTCCCATTGGAATGAGGTAATCAACACTAATACCTCTTTACCTGTCAGTGTCAGAATGTTATGGCTGATCTGCTGTGTGTAAGAATTTTTGCACCCAATATTATCAATAATACATTAGCGTCTCTGTAAAACACTGACAACTGAACCAAGGTGACTGATCGGTCGACAAACAGCACGTCTTTACCTTGTGATTTATTCACGAAAGCTAAAATGAACACAAATGTATGTTAATATAGATGGACCTTTCTCCTTGACTCTAATAGGAATAAGGAAAACTCATTTTAGAGAGTTTAGTGTTGGTGCTGGCGGCGTTTTTAATTTAAGACAACAGCGTTCAGAGTTATCTTTACTAACGGCTGCAGGGCTGGCAGGTCGCTGCTTTGTGAGGGGAATTCAATTGACTGAACAAATAGCTCTTTTTACCTACGAGGGATTTTTTTTTTTTCATCCAGACCAATTAACAGGAGGGACAGAGTGTGGGATTTTGGCAAAGAATAACAAAAACTAAAATATTAATAGAAATTAAATCTGTTGGATTGAATTTGCAATTAAGGCTTAAACATAATAATTATAAAATCTGATTGTTGGGAATTGTGTTTCCATAAAATATGTAGGTATGAAGTGTAATTATTTGAATTAATTACCTCACATGTACATTTTAATTGTCTTCTAATAACTGGTGGCACATTTATGGAAATGCATCCAAGAACTTTTCACATAATTACTCCTTAAATATCACAAATAATGGGAAACATTTTCAAAAGACAACAAAATTAATTATCCCCGTAGATTTTCACAGGCGTGCCTTTCCCTCCAGTAAAAGTCTTTATAATCTAATTGAATGACAGGCCGCTGCTTGATTAGGTTATTACAAATAAATCTACCCTTAAGTAAGCAAACAAAATGAAGCAGGTGAAAACTCCAACAGCACTTTCATTTTGCCCGCTTCAATTAGCCATTTTAATTACCTTTTATACGGTCCTAGCAAAACAACAACAGCAACAACAATGAACAAACAGAAATCAGGTAAATGAGGCCTTGACATAGACGCCACTTTAGGGGTAATTATCCAATTTGTTTGCGGCAGCAGAGTTCTAACAAGCAGCCAATTACCAGGCAAAGGCTGCGCTGTAGAAACCTGTTGATTTAATTAGAAGAACCGCCGTCGTAAGGGAAGGAGGGGGGAGGCAAACAATTTAATTATGAGCCAGCAGCCCTGGGCATTCTGGGACACGGGTCTATACCCATGGGGGCCACTGTGTGTTGGTGGAAAGTGGCAGGAAAATCAGCTCTTTGGTGAAACACATCTGACAAAGCAGGGTTCAGAACACGCCTAAAACACGGACTGAGAGGAGGCCAGCAAACACATCACGAACCGCCGGTTGGGTTTTATATTAAAAAGAAAACCGGGCTTTTATAAAGCTGTAGGGCTGATGATGATATGTATAAAACACCTATTGTTTTCTATTAGTGTCCAGTGGCAGTGGGTCCATAGGGGGCGCTGCGGTGCTGGACTTACGTTATATCACATAGAAGAGAGGAGTTTTTCAGGCTGAAAAAACATCATAAGGAAGCCTATGACATGAATTTTCTGTTTCATTTATTTCTATTTGAACTGCAAATTCTTTTCTCTGTTTTGAGCAAACCCATCATAATTCAACCCTATTATCATTATTACCATGTTACTTTAATGTAACTGCATTACTGATGCATTACTGCAGGGTTGAAATGATCATACATATTTATTTATTAATTTTCTTTTGTTCACAAACAACAAGAAAATACAGGAAATATGTGCAGAGCCTTAAAAGACACACAATAAACTGAACTAAATGCATTGTAAAGGCTGAAGTCACTATTTAGCATCACCCCCTCATCCTGTGACAATTTTGCTTAATAAGACGACGAGGCATAATACTGTTAAATTTGCACTTATTTTTCTTTAGAAATTTCAGGTTGTTCATGGTTATTCATGTTATTCACATTGTTTCAAAGTGTAGTTTGTAAATGTTATCATTTTTATAATGTAATTTTGCTTTTTTCACCATTAGTATTTTACTAGTCTGGCCCATTTGAGATCATATTGGGCTGTAAGTAGCCCCTGAAGTAAAATGAGTTTGACACCCCTGCTGCAGCTCGATGTGATGCAGGAAAAATATCATATTATAAAGGCAAGTGTTGCAAAGTTAGTCATCTACGCTAATATAGGATATAAAGTCATACTAATATGAACAGCTCAGCATGCATTAACATCCACCAGGTCACCGGCGACAGATTAGATTTGAGCTACAGTTCTGTACAAAAATCGTATTCCACCTTTGAAATAAGCATTTATTTCGCCTTCTCTTTTCTTCATATACAACAAGAAAATACAGGAAATATGTTCACAGCCTTAAAAGACACACCAAAAAAAACCAAACTGAACTAAATGTGTTATAAAGGTTAAAGTCACCATTTAGTGTGACCTCTGACCCCATGACAAGAAGCAGCACAAACAGAAACATCTGACATGAGTTGAATGAAACCTGGTATAAAACATCAGAAAATTAATGCCATAAATCTCATATTGACTGAACAAAAGGGTTAAAGACATGTTAAGTGTAAAGGGAGGACACACTAAATATGACTACTTTGGTTTATAGAAGAAGTTTTTACCCTGAAACATTTGTTTTTCCTGCTGTACATACTTCACATATATCAGATTGGATCTAAATACAGAGACAAATGCATATGTGTGGACGTTAGAACTTTACTGAACCTACAAACAGAATGTTGGACCAGGACTTTTACAGAGGACTGTATTTTTTTATACTTTATTTCATGGATGACGTGGAGACGGACAAGGAATGGGTATACAGACTATGTAAATGACACTGGAAAAATGTCTCTGAAATCAAAAATGCTTAAATTATTATACTTATCCTGTGTCCTATGGTTCATGTCAGCATTTATTAAAGGTGGTTTTAACTGTATTTAATACATTTATGTCTGAATACATTCACTTCCTGGATATAAGAGTCTGTATATGGCCTTTGGTGATCATGTGACCTGGGGCTGTGTTGTTATTGGAGGATTAAAGAGTCACTTGGAGTTTGTGCCTCCAGACAAAAATAATTGGTTTTATTTTATTTTACTTGTGTTATTGGGGAGTTTTTAGTTGTTGCTAAATGCAGAACGGCCTTGAGTGAGACACAGACAGTTTCAAGAGAAGAATTAACATAGAGCAGATAATTAACCTGCTCCAAATGTGCCAGGTAACAAAATTTAGTCCTGTTTAACCTGTTACACATCTGTTAAGTCTCCTCCACCAATGAGTTTTACACAGGACTTTAGTTTAATCCTTAGAGACTGTTGAGTGCATATAAAAATAGATTTATTATCTGTATCTGAAGCTTTTCCTCCTAATCATTTGTCAGAACAAAGTGTGAGAAATCAACTTTAATCTAGTGACAAAGGCCTCTTCATTGTGGAACTGGATTAAGCCCTTTCTCCTTCAGCTCCTGGCAGTGTTTGTCTTTCTAAACTCACCCACTGCTGGGAAGGGGATGAACCTCTGCACCAACAGCCTGGTCGTTGGACTGAAGCGACTCGCTTTCTGGATTAAGACGTTCAGACCGACCTGAAGGGAAACCGGACACAAGATATAGAAACAGAGACTGAATTAAGGCATCCACCATCACAGAATGAAGAGGAAACGACACGTGATTCTGGAAAATTAGTATTTGTTTGGTTAAATTTTCGCTAAACTCGTCTGTTTCGTTAAGAAAACCATCACTATGTGTTTTATGCACATTTTTAATGTGGGTGTATGGATGACATCTCTATTGTCTGTAACTTCTCCTGCTGCTGTCTCGACCAGGACACTCTTGCAAAAAAGATTTTTAATCTCAACGAGTGTTTTTCCTGGTTAAATAAAGATTAATAAAAAATATAAATCTAGCTGTCATAATAAGGATGATTTAACCAGTGATGAAGTAAAGCAATAATTGTCATAAGTACAACGTACTGCAACAAGAATCTTTTTTTTTGGTAGAGATATTAAGATTATATTAGTTTATCTTTGACCCTCAAAGACCCAAACATCCACTGCCTGACCAAAAGCTGTAAACTGTTTAATACCTGTTGATCCACTAATCCTATAAATATATGTCAATAATTGGTGTAAAATACAGTTTGTCATCTTTTCATGGTCATCAGATATGACTCATTTGGACGTTCAGAGGCTGGGTAGTGAATGTGGAAACGCTGTCATCTTCTACAACATTACTTTTCCAGTAAAACCCATGGAGTTTGATACATGACAGTGGTTGGAGACACTTATTTTGCTGAAAAAGTCAGTTTTTCTTCAGTTTTCTCCATTTCTGTTATAATAACCCTCAACTTTAAGCAGAGCTATTATGATCATCTACATGATCAACACATCAAATATAGAAAAATACCAGATTTTACTGTAAAAACACAAAATACAGAGGATATTACAATAAATGGTGATAAATCACTTAAGAAAGGTTAAATAGAGAGGAAAAACTCCTTTGGAAACTGCAGCAAAAGTAGCACTGGGTCTTTATGGGTTAAATTATTTTCTTCTTTGTCTTGTTAACTCATATTGTGAACTAATCATACACCTATAACAGGTGTGGACCACTTGCAAATTACGAGTGATATTTGACAGCAGCTTTAACTGTTGTATCTGACAGTCATTAAATGCATACATTCTGTGAGACAAACTCAAGTCCCTTTGATTTTTTAACATATTGAGGCTGCAGTGAAAGGCTCAGCTCTCTCAGAAAACACTCATCACACGGCGTCACGTCAGCCTTTGGCTCTGCTCGGCCTGGCGGGGGGTCATCACCAGAGCCGGCGGTTAATTGGCGAGCCCCTGCCCCCCCTCCCGGCCTGTCGGTCCGCCCTCCAGACACCCCACCGGCTTCTGTGAGCTGGCTGCCGCTGTCAGGCCCGAGGGCAGCAGCCGGATGAGCCCAGCGGGACCAGTAATTGGCTTGGTTTGAGCCCCTTGTCCACACTAAGGGCAGGTGTGTGAATGAGGATTATTCTCTTTGACATTTAGGCTTTTGACGGCACAAAGGTAAGAAAAAACACTTGACTAATAAGAGCACTTTGGAGGCTGATCATCAAACCATTATGCTCATACCCAACATATTTACACCACTGGTTTTACAAGTTATAGGCTATAGGCTCCATTAAGGAGTTAAATACTACTATTTAGACCCTTGGACTATCTTCTCAAGCACTTAGTAAAATGCAACCAAAGTAATATGTACAGTATGTGCAACATGCAAGTAATGTGCAATTATTTATTTATGGTAATATATTATAATTTCATCTATTATTTAAAGGCACTGACTTTAGAAACTTTACATTCAATCAGTCTGTTTGCTTTACTTAATCAAAAAAAAAAAATCACTTATAAGTAAGACATAGCATGTGATGAGAACGGTAATAGGTCATAAGAAGAAATAAACAGACCCTTAACCTCATTAAAAGTGTTATACTGAAAATCCTCCACTACAAGTTAAAAAACATAATGTGCTGCGCACTAATACCCCTCGGCCAGAATGGACAGACAGACGGACAGACAGATGACAAAACGATTACAATATCCCTTTGGCCCAAAGTCAGCTGAGGGCTAAAAACTAACTCAAGTGAAAGTTTTATTAAGCAATTAAAAGTCAGAGTGGTTATAGTTACTGTTTTACTAAACCTACTGTTTCTCGTAGTATTGTAGTATTTCTTCTTTATTTGATAAAAATTAAATAATTTTTATGGTTCTATGTACAGTAGTATTGAAATTCCAAACTTTCACTAACAGGTACCAGAACACACTTAACACATTAAAAAACCACCAAAGAATCAACCCTATGTAGCCACCGACTGTTTCACTCACTGAATAAAGTACAAAGCTCATTGATTCCACACATCTGTATTATGGTATCATCAAGTTTTCTTCTTCAAACTAAAACTCATTGACGCTTAATTTAACCGTCGCCCAAAATAACACTGTGTCTTATAATCTTCATGTACTGTGTCAGCTGATAGTTTACATTATAGCTCTGTTAGCTTAGCTCTGTTTGAGGACAGAAAACAGCCACAGGAAATCAGTCCTAATAATATAAGACACTCAATGATGCAAAAAAGTAGTAAATTTTATTTTGATAATATAAGGAGCAGAGAGTACAGATATTTGTGTTAAAATATGGGGAATAAAAGCACAAAGTTGTTGGAAAAGTAAATACTGATATACATGAAAATTATAGTGAAGTAAAATAATTTAGTATTTATTTTCCCCACCTCTGCAAACGGTCAAACTTAAGTCCATATTCATGTTTAATCACTGTAATAATAATGATTTACATTTAAGAGCTTAGAAATAAATACTGTATGTAGTGACAGAGCTGGATGATAGGATGCTAAAATGTCATTTCTGTTTTTTTCTAGCATTAGAGGGTTCATCGGAACTCACAGCAATGGAGACGGCGCTGGTCACGGCTCCGATGTATCCACGAATAAACTTGGAAACTGGAGCTGGCTGAAGTAAAAAAAACAAAAAACAGGTGAAAGTAGCAAAGAGGACACAGTAACACAGTATTTACAGGATATGTGTGAATATGTAGAACAGGTTTGATACCTGGGAGGCATTACGGTTGCAGTAGTTGACACAGGCGTTGTGACTCTGGTTTAACCACTGGAAGGAAAACATGGACGTGACAATAAAACCATAAAATCCAACATCCAACCTGACTGCAGCTAATGAACAATGTATGTGATCAATCTGCATTCTGTCATTTGTCCAATTAAAGGATAAAATACTAGAAATAATCATATGATAAAACACAAAACACAGAGTCAAACAGATGAGATTTGTGTCCATGAGATCAATCATCACTCAATTCAATCATATAATTCTTAGTACCATTATTATTTTTTAAGGAGGAGGAGAAGAAGAACAAGCAGAGGAAGAAAAATTTAAAAAAAACATATCTAAATATCAGTCAAATCAAAATCAAATCAAAAGATGTAGGATGTAGAGCACAGAGACTCCGGGGAAGAAGTCAAGTCAGTAACATGTATTAGCTGGGGCATGAATAGAGAAGAT
>JAPQRQ010000016.1:28629794-28642226 GCA_037367365.1 Apogon talboti
TCAGACAGAGCAGGATTCGAACCGCCAACCCTTCGGTTATTGGACGACCCGCTCTACCATCTGAGCCACGGCCGCCCATAAATATTTTATGTCTTTTTATTTTGTTCTACTTTTAGTTCTATTCTTATTTTACTTTTTGTAAAATTTTATATTCTATTTTCCTATTTTACTTTTTTAGTTTTTGTAATTTTATATTTGCTCTATTCTTTTTTTTTTTTTTTTTACACATTGGTTTTATTCGTATTGTTGCACTGACTGGAGTAGTGCTCCTAATTTCATTGCACACACAACAACAATAAAGGCTATTCTCTGTTCTCTACGTGTAATAAGTAAAATGCATTAAAAAAAAACTGTGATTAAACTTATTTTACAGTTTTTTCCAGATACTTGTTGCTAACCATATACATCTTTTTGACTTCCTGATTCTTCTATTTAACTATAAATGTTTCCCTGATGCCTCGTCCAGCTGCACCTGCAGTTCAGAGTTTCTCCAATCTGGCACATTCAGCTAATTAACACTGGAGGAAGAATACTTGACTTCTTCACTGACCTCTTTAAAGTATATATCTGTGTTTTTGTCGCCTGCTGAGTGTTCAGTGTATGATGTGAAAATTATATGACAAACGTTTGTATGAACAAAATATGCAGTTATTGCCGTTATTCCAAACACCTAATGAGCTCCTTACATGACTATTGAAAATTCAATTGCACTAATATTCCTGTTAACATGCAGCTGTACATATCCAGCGTTTCGTCTTGTCCGCTGACGGTCGACCTTCTGTAATAGATCACATTTTTAATACTTTCCACGTCCAAAAACCTGCTCATATTCTCTGTCATAATATTTAACATTATTTCCTGACCATAAATGTGAACTTTTTTGAAGCATTTGGACCTTTATCATCATTCTAGGAGCAGTTTGTTCAGAACCTGAATTAAAACCGGCAAATAAAACATCCAAACAACCCACATAAAACTGGGATAATAATAGCAAATCCAAAATGTCTTCTTCAGAGGACTAATTTTGTCTACCTGAACGGAACATGATGTTTATGTGATCCCTCTTATATTCAGAATATTCTAATTAATAGAGGAATATTAATGTGAATGTGAACATATTCACCACAGCGATCAGAGATAATAATAAAATTTTTAAAAATACATTATAGTAGATAACAATAAAAATCAGGTGTCAATTATAAATAAAGGCCAGGCACAATCAAATAAAGGCCGGTCCTCGATAATAAGTATAAACTCCTGGGGTCTGTCACGTAATATGCTGTCAGTTAGACATAATATTGACTTCTGTTGCCTTAATTTAACCCCTGTGGTACCACCTCTGGGGACTCTCCAGCCAAAAAAGTACATGTAAAATAAAACTGCTATGAAATCATCATACATCAGTATTTTTTCTACTTTCTTCTGCATAAATCTCTTTAACCATTTCACCACCAAAGTGTTGCGTTTGTATCAAAGGTGCATTAAAAGTATTATTATTGTGGAAAACTTTCAAAATAGTATGTATTAGTATATATATTAATGTGAATTGTACTAAATACAACTACACATACTTATTTAACAGAGTAAATTAGAAATAAAGGCCTGATTCTGGTACAAACCCCCTGTAAATAAAGGTCTGAACATTATCTGAGGAAATACTGCAGGTGGTTTCTTAGATATAAAAAAAAAGTCCTTTTTTTTTTTTTTTTTTACTTACTTGCTTTACTTTTTGAGCTTTCCAAAGCTGTAGAGAAAAAGAAACAAATTTCCATAATGGGTAAACATGTCTAAGTGTGTAATTATTTGTTACCACAGATAATCTGAGAGTCTTTGGTGTGTTTACCTGAGCGTCCGTCACACCTGGAGGAAGAGTTCCTTCTTTATATCGGTCAATCAGGTCCACACATTCCTGCAGCTGTTTCTGATTTAACAGAGGGTCAAAGTCAGGGATAAATGTGAAGTTTTTTTAGTTTGTCAGGGAACATGCACAAAAACATTCATCCCATAAGAGAACAGACGCATTTATTTAACTACCAGTTAATTTCCATCTGCAATACCTCAGTACAACTCACTTAAACTGCCATATGATTGAACCTCAGATGATTTTTATTCCCAAAATCTTAAATCTGATGATATTCTTACTATTCAGGCTCAAACTCACTCAATCTAGTTGTTGTTTTGCAATTCATTACTCTATAAGAATCACAGTCTTTGCCAAATCTGCGACTCTGACATGAACTATGTTTCAGGTCAGGGGCTGCGTCCGTGTCTCATTGGATGGATCCTTTGCAGCTTGAAATATCCCAAGATTCATTGCACACAAATGTCGTTAGATGTTGTTTTGCTCAAATATGACACAAACAAGTGCAGCAGCTAAAGACGTGGGAGATGAGTATAGACCTAGTTTAAAATAGAAGTATTGACTTTACACTGAACCTCAGACCTTCCCATTTATATTAAAAAAGGCATGTTCTGTGGCGTCACTGATAAAAATACTTAAAAATGTGATGTCATGGTGCCATAAAACTTATGTCCAGATTCAAACAACCTGTAACATCAGAGCCTGTATCTTCACTTACTATGATTTCTGTCTTTATTGAAGCATCGGTTAGGGTTCAGACTAGGGTTAAATTCATTTATTTAACTCAATAATATTAGTTCGATTCTCTGTATTTGATATTTTACCTGCAGTAGATTCCCATTTTAAGTGTCTTTTAAGTGTAATTTGTTTCAGCTCCTGGTCTGTTTACATCAGTGCACTGTGGTCAGTACTTTATTTTTCCTGAACTGGATAAAGAACTGACAAAACAAACCACAACATGTGAAGATATGAAACTCCTCATAAAAGTAGAACAACAAAAAAATAGAACCAATGTTCCTGTACCTCAACAGCATGGTCTATCAAGAACCAATAACAAATTGAATTTGTGAGGTTTTCAGGTTCCGTCTCTATGTTAGAGTCCTGTGGTCTGGATGCAGGAGTTCAATCTCCCAATAGAAGTGGGTGGTACTTTCACTGGAGTCAACTAATTCAATCAAAGTCCATCTATGACTTCATATCAGTGCTCAATACGTACTATATTGATATCTCTAAACATTTCCATGATACAAACCATCAAAACATGGACCATTATAAGTAAAGACAAACTTTTAATATTTCAAAAATTCGTAAAAATTTTTTTTTTAACAAAATCAAAATTTCACAAAACTGTGGACAAGTGTTGTAGACATTGTCCTGAAGAAGCTACATACGTATAAACTTTGA
Source organism: Apogon talboti (assembly GCA_037367365.1). NCBI lineage: Eukaryota > Metazoa > Chordata > Actinopteri > Kurtiformes > Apogonidae > Apogon > Apogon talboti. The sequence continues at coordinate 28,633,060 of JAPQRQ010000016.1, forward strand.
AATGAATCAGACCAGTAGTTTCAGAGAAGAAGATTGCTGAAATGTATACAGTGATGACCTTGAGTTTGACATGTATAGGTCACTCAAGGTCAAAGGTCATAGACCCAAAATCAAGTAGTTTCGCCTGAGAAGGTGTTTGAAGAAATTGCAAATGAAGGTAATGACGACGAAGATGAAGACAATGTCTGTGAACATACTGGGGAAAAAAAAAACACATTGAAATGAGGAACTTACTTCCAATTTTCATTTCCAGAAACATTTTCCAAGCCTAAATGAATATTTAATACATTTATGGAAACATATATATTTTCTGACAACCTACTGAAACCTGTGAATACATTAAACAAAACCAAGCATTTCTCTGATGTATAGATAATAGAAATTTTAGCACAGTAATGCAGCATATTATAGCCTCAAATTAAAGGTTACTTCGAGCAGGACTTCCCCGTGGTTCTACATGAGCTAAAATCTTTTTTTTTTTCCTCCTTCTGTGTCAGCCACATGATAATTGTGTTTCACTATAAGTTCCATGCTGATTTCCAGTTGACAAATGAGTTTCCTAAAAGGTAATGAGCAGTATTCTGTGGTACGATCACTGTCTAATGCTGAGCAAAATATGAGTTCATGTGGCCCAATTTGTCCTAATGAGCTTCCACAGTGTGTGTGTGTGTGTGTGTGTGTGTGTGTGTGTGTGTGTGTGTGTGTGTGCATTTGCATGTGACAGTGTGTGTGTGTTGTCGTGCATTGTGCCAGGTTGTGTTCCGGCGCCGTTGTTAAGGGCATGTCAGGGCGACGCCTGACCCAGCAGGGTGGAAGGTGCTCTCCACCCCCTCCAGCTGCCCCACACCTCATCACATCCCATGAGCCTCTGCTGCTATTACTGTCACCAAAGAGCCCGCTAACAGCTTCATTACCCAGCGCACCCGAGCGCCAACGACACGACTACACCGGCAGAAGTACCACAACACAACCCACGACACCTGACGAGGTATTACTGGGTATTAAACAGGCGGTGGAGCATTTAGAACCTGAGGGTCGACGGTTTATCCTGGGTAACAGATACATTCATCATGTTAAACCAGGTCAGTTACACATTAAGGACTCCAAACACCACAGGACACTTATAGAACAGGTTTAGTTGAGGATAGACCAGAGTGATACTGACAAATACACAATATGGACAAAAGTATTGGGACACGTTGAATTTAGGTGTTTCTTTTCTAACAGGGGTCTGGCATACAAAACAATAATGACAAATGTCAGAATATAGTTTTATATTGGGATAAATATTACATTGCATTGGTTAGTTTGGTTTAAATTGTTATCTTTGCTTCCAAAATCCCTCAGATGGTTTTTACTTCATTTCTCTCAACATTGATCTTGTTTGTTTTTATCCATGGCTATGATTTTGAATGTTTTACCTGTAAATTTCTAAAATATTTTTGGTGCTCTGACTGTAAATAATAACCTTCTACCTCAACTAACCACCTACTTCCTTCACATCTCACTTAGGAAGAAAAATCTCCTATTAAACTTTAAGAAAATGATGATGTTTGCATCTCAAATCAGCATGAACAGGACATCTCACAGCTGTAGACACGACGTGTCCCAATACTTTTGTCCATATAGTGTATTACTGGGTATTAAACAGGCGGTGGAGCATTTAGAACCTGAAGGTCAACAGTTTATCCTCAGAAACAGGTAAATTCATCATGTTAAACCAGGTCAGTTACATGTTAAGGACTCCAAACACTACAGGACATGACATTTATAGAACAGGTTTAGGTTTAGTTGAGGACCCGGGTGATACCGACAAATAATTAAATCTAGATATTTTCAGTTTTACAGATCAGTACAAACCATTTCCAGCTGAAACACAAGATTAATGTGTCTCCTCAGCACTGAAATTTACCAAATTATATCACAAACTGTCATAATGTTTTCATTATCACAGACTCTTTCACAATCAAAACAATGTGTTAAATGCAGATTTTTGTTGCGCCACTTTTTTGTCTCGTTTTTTTCTTTTACATCTGGTTGAATCTTTTGTGTTGTTTTCATCTTGTTACATCTTGTGTGTCATTTTCATCTTTTGCGTTGTTTTTATCTCCTTGCAACTTTTAAAGAAATTATTTCGTCTTGTGTCTTTCATTGTTTTTGTCTTTAACGGTGTTTTCATTTTCCCGTATTTTAGCATCATTGTCATCGTTCAAGACATTTTAATCTTGTGGGTTTTTTTATTAGTTTTGTCTTGTTGGAACTACTTTATCATTTTTGTTGTATTGCATGTTTTACATCATTTTCATTTTGTTGCATCTTTTGTGTTATTTTGCCTTTTACGTCATTTTCATCATCTTATATCATTTGCATTGTTTTTGCCTCATTGCATATTTAACATACTTTTCATTTTGTTGCATTTTCTTTTGTCTTGTCTCATTTTTTTTAATGTCGTTTCTGTCCTTTTTTTTGCATTGAATTCTTTTGGCATTTTTACAGATTCTTCTCCCATCAAACAATGTTGTGTTAAATGCACCTTTTTGTTTGTACCTTGTTTTGTCTTCTGCAGTATTTGTCATTTTTATCCTGTTTCATCTTTTTCTTCATTTTCATATGTTGGGTCTTTTAAATCCTTTTCATGTGGTTCTTTGTTTTACACCGTTATTGTGTCATTGTCATTTACATCTTGTACACCTACTACATCAATTCTGTCTTAAACTCTTTTAAAGAACACCATTTCTTTTGCTTTAACTTGGGAAATTAATTGACAAATCAGCTCCTTTACTCATGTTTACTTTTTTTTGTTTTGTTTTTTGTTTTACTTTTTTTCTTTACTCCTGTTACTAAGTTTTGGAAAGACAGGGTATAGAGTATAACTGCATGACTATTTATAAAAGGCGAGTTTGTTCAACTCTGTCTCACCAAACAATGACGTTTAGTGTCCAGTTCATCTACGTACCTCACTCACGAAAAGGGTTCTGGGGTCGATCACATCCAAGAAATGTCTGAGACGCCCAAAAAACGTGTCCTGGAGGAAAAAAGGAAACAGTATTCTGAATGTCCCACTGATCACATCTGCTTTAAAATGAATGAGATACACATTTGAGGTCATAAAAGGAGCTAAAAACTTCTGAAAATCTTACTTTATATCGTCACACAGATGGATTTTTCTAAATAAAAGCAGCTGAATTGACTTTTTAAGCAGTGAAGTCGGATCAGATTCCAGCTGTCGCACTACAAACAGTGACATTACAGTGCGGCAGCTGTTTCGACACACACCAGGTGGATCTTCCTCATTAATATCTCTGGCAAACTGTTTTCTATCTGCGTCTTTTAGAACCCAAATCCACTCACACCATTTGCAATTAATTTCTATAATGACTGTGCCAGAAATACCCTTCTATCACTCATCCATATCCGAGCATAAGGAATAATTTCAGAAATACGACGACGCTCCACATCGCCGTGAAGCCACCCATCCCTCCCTCCCTGAACTTTAATTACACTAACTGTTAATTTGGACAAAAATCTGGTATCTGACTCACTGCTGTGCCTTGTGACTTCCTGAACATATGGATGGTTGATAAAAAAAAAAATGTGGCGTGTGTTTTTTAAGTTTTTGTTTTTTTTTTAAATCAGTTTAATTCAGTTACTTATTGAACATGCAAATTTGACAAAGGAATGATGGTTATACTGGTTGAAGAGACCTGACAAAAAGCTGCAGAGATGTTTTTAAACACGTAAAACCAAAGCGTGATTAGTGTAATCCCCATCATAGACCACACATAGAAGTGTCAAGAAGATTAAACAGTAAATATTTCCATTCTCTAACAGTCATGGTTTTTATATTCAATCCAGTCTGCATTACATCAACCCTTCACTACTGAAAAAAACTTTATGGATACTCAGGACAACACAGACTACTGCAGGATTTAGGTTGGTCACAAAATTTGTATAGTAGTCAATAGGGAGACATATAATTTTCTTGTCCTGTTTTAACTATGGCATCATTTACACTTATGATGTTTGCCAATTTTAATGAGTCAAGGAAGTCAGTATATGACACTTTGACCACATGGGATGAAACCCGTTTTAGAACAATGTTTAGAGTCAAAGGAAAGAAGTGATTAAAAAAATAGATGTATGGTGGTGTTTCCACTGGACACAGCTGTAAATGAAAAGAATGGAGTTTGATGCTGAAATGGCAGCATTTCTTCTACACGGGTAAGTTTGATTATGAGGTTTATGAAGGTATAGAGTTATTATGGGATGTTGTTATCTTTGCTAAGTTGTTGTTTGTTGATCCACAGTTCAGACTAAACTATGACAGTTCTGACCTTGTTTGTTGGATTCTAAACAGATCTTTAGTTCAGCTACTGACAACACAAACTGTACAGACAACAGAGGTGATTTGTGGTTTTACTGTGGCTGTTTTCAGTCTAACAACAGAGCTAAGCTAACAGAGCTATAATGTAAACTATCAGCTGATGCAGCACATGAAGATTATAAGACACAGTGTTATTTTGATCAACTGTCAAAATAAGTATCTGTGAGTTTTAGTTTGAAGAAGAAAACTTGATGATACCATAATACAGATGTGTGGAAATAATGAGCTTTATATCTTATTCAGTGAATGATACAGTAGTCTGTGGATACATAGGGTTGATTTGATAGTAGTTTTGGTCCAAAGTGTCCTCTGGTACCAGACTCCCCCTGCTGGCGAGAGTTTGGAATATCAATATTATATCAACTAGAACATGTGAATGCAGAATACTTTATCATTTATTTTTAACTTGTAGTAAACTATTTTAAGTCTACATTAGCACTTTTAATGAATTGTTTCTTCTTATAACCTACTGCTTTTCTCATTAAATGCTACTCATCCTTATGAGTAACTTTTATTGACTAAATACTGCAAAAAGGCTGTTTGAGTGTAGAACAGTTTATTTACAGCGGAGCATAAAGTTTTTACATGGAAAAAAATGGTTATTTTCCTCAAATAAGATTCATAAGTTTAACTTTCACCTAACTCTACTTGTAACCAAAAGGCTGAGATGCATTTTGTGAGTTATCTTTTTTTCAGTCTAATTCCGACTGAAACCTCTGACTCATGCGGTTCAGTCGAGTCCAAACCTCCACAGCCGTTTCCGGTTTGTCCCAGTGCGCGTGAAGTCTGTTGGTATAAACGTGCAAGTACCTGGTCGAACCGGGGCTTCCCGAACTGGAAAGTGGGATATTCAGACATGCTGCAGCTCCTCACAGTCTGTTGTCAGCGTTTAACTTCCACTTAACGAGCCTGGACGCTCAGCTGTTCACCGCCATAGTTGAATTCTGGGTAATGTGGTTTTGACATCGCTCCGGCCGTTTGACTGGCTGTGTACTTGACTGCGTTACCCAGAAGACCACGCTTTGTTTTCATGCTCCAGAAAGGGAAGTTAACTGGGGCAAAGTGTTAATGGAGCATCGGTTTGTGTTTTTACAAATAAGAATGTGAAGTACTGACTTACAATGGTGGTTGTTTGAATTTTTAGAGGAAACATAGCCCCCTAGTGGTGGCTTTTAATGTGCACAGTAAAAATAAAAATAATAAAGTTAAACATATACTACAAAGTAGGCTACATAAGAAAACGCTCCAAAGTGCATTGAAAACCTGATATTATCAGCAGAAAGTATAAAAAAAGTCTGAATAAAACAGTCCTTGTCAATATTTCACTCTTATCTATAATGGTTTTGATTCATTTTATTGATTAGTCCAAATAATTTATAAACATCAGAACATAGTCATGGATAAAAAATAAATAAATAAATAAATTTTAAAAATCAATGTGGAGAGAAATTAAGTAAAAACCATCTCTGAGGCATTTTGGAAGCAAATATAATTTAAACTAAACTAACCAATGCAGTGGCATTCATCACCATATAAAATGATGTGTACCAATACTTTTGTCCATATAGTTTATATGTTTTTAGATTCAGAAACCAGCCGTTGCTAAACTCACAACTTACCTGACCATAAAAAACAGACACCAAAGAAACACGAAGCTAAACATACGGTGAGCAAGAAACACAAAATATTCTTTATTAAATATACAAAATTTGTGAAACAGAATTGCATCACGAATTGTAAACTTTCCAATCTTACACACTACCTTGAGCACATTCAACCAGCTACACAACCAAGGACGAAACACAATCTCAACTCAAAAGGTCTTTAAATGGAAGACATGGAGAGGACGTTTACTCTTCGTTAAGTGCCGAGTCGCGCTTTTTAAGATGCGTTGCGGTAGAACAGCAGAACTGAGATGACGAGGCGGGTTTTCTAGACGCGTCGTAGCTCATCGGTGAGTCTTCGTCGCGAGCGCTCAAATCCCCGGAGCGATCGGAAAAGTGCGGCAGGTACTGTGTGACGTTAAATCTAACTCTACCCATATCGACGGACGGGGGACGGTAGAGTCATGAGTAATTAGTGCAAGAACATCCACGAATGCTGTTAAAAGTGGCTTCATATCAGAATACTTTATGGTGTATCGATCTGCTCCGAAGGTTAAAGTTCAAGGCTTGGCATCTTTTTTTTTTTTTTCTTTTTTTTTCTGTGTGTTTTTGGCGTTTCACAGTAATCACCTACTACTGGTATGTATACAGGTTATTTTTGTGCAGTGAGTTAAAATATATAAAACAAAAAAAAAGTGAACAGATGGCTTTTCTTTCCCCCCCGACGAGTACAATGAAGTGCAGAACGGAACAGAAATAAGGCAGCGTTTGGCATTTCAATACGGCATATATGCTGTAAATGCGGTGTATATCCCTTTATAACACCTGAAAGCGGTAGGGTTATGCGTGCTTGTGCGGAAGCAGATGTAACACACAGACACTAAAGGAAAAAAAAGAGGTCAAGTACCAGCACGTCGCAGGCATTTTTTATTCTCTTTCTCTACGCTGGAGTCGTGTTGTTAACGCGGGAAGAGCAGCTGCGATGGCTGATCCCGATACCGACGGGATACTACTGTCTTCACCTGATAACGCCGCGACCCATACTAGGACTCAGGTAGCGGACGCCGCTGAGCATTGTGGGTAAAGTTTCAAGACATGCCCGTATTAAACAGGGGAAAACAAGGAAACAAGCAAAAAGATAAACCGACGCTGGAAAGGAAAAACCGCTCGCTTGCACTTGCTGGCAGAGAACACTGTCGGACATTCGGAAGCTACAATCAGTTGGTGTTAATGTGCACACGACAAGGCTTGAACTGTCACACCGCTCATTTGGTTTGTAGTTTCCAAAACTAGTCAGAGCACTTGGTATTTAACAGGGAACGTCTGTAGAGTGTCAGTCCACAACAATATACACTCAATACTGGAGAATTACACTCATTACAGCGATTAATCTGCACCGATTGGACGTTTTTGGTATTATTATAACCGGTAGAAATTGGTGCAGATTGTGGCCGATATTTAACAAACGAATTCTTAACTGGGAATCCTGACTTTGAGGGAAAATAAAAGAAATAATGTTTATTATTGGATATTTCAGGTGAACACTACTCCAAAGTTCCAGACTGATACACAGGTGTTCATGTTATTATAGTTGTTTCCAATGAGATGTTCATTTTATTACAGTTAATGGTGAGAGACGAGTCATATTTTGATCCCATGTGAATTATTCCATCATTTACACATTTTTACACATTCTTTTACTGTATTTGATGTTGTTTTAACTGTATATGGCTTAGTTTTTATATCGTGTGGTATTTTATCATGTGAAGCAATATGTAACTCTTGTTTTGACATGAAGTGAAATAATGTTTATTATCAGATATTTCAGGTCAACACAAATCCTGCTCCAAATTTCCAGATGTATAGAGAGGTGTTTATGCTATTACCGTTGTTTCTATAGAGATGTTAATTATATTATGGTTAATGGTCATATTTTGATCCCGTGTGATTCCATCATTTACACATATGATGTTTGTCAGTTTAACAGATATTTTTACAACTGAATAAAGTGCGAAAACTCTTTAAGTATCATTCTGTGAAAATACATAAATATAAAGACTTCACACCTGAAAGTCATGAAGACATTGTCGCAACTGTTTCTGTTCAGAGTCTGACGTCGCCTCTGCAACTTCAACACGACCAGACTGGAGGGATTTTCACCTCTTTAATACTTTTTCAGGTCGCTCTTGGCAGAACAAGGTGAAATATGATGATTAACAGTCGTTGTGGTGTTGGTGAAGTGTATTATGTGCAAGTAGAGATGCAGTCCATTGAGTCGTTTCACACTAAACTAGATCTTTCTTTAGTATCTTTATCTCAAACCGTGACTTTCTTGACTCCTAAAATGATCTTCTAAACTGACAAACATGGGTGTAAATGGTGACACAACTCAAATGTGATCATATTCGTTTCTCGCCACTGACCATCATTCATATTTTTTTCCCAAAGTTAGGGCTCATAGAGAGGGGCCAACTCATTCCAACTGGAGAAGTCAATGTGATTTACAGATTTTACCCAATTCTTTTGAAAAAATTACCAAAGTAGAAGCTGGAAACATCAAAACTCACTTTGTTTGAGGCCTGTCTCCGTCGCAGTAGCAAAGAATCTCATCAGGAGGAAAATAAAGTAAGTTATGATAAAATGTTTCAGCTGTTTGTTAATATATTATTTAGGCTTTATTAATCTATTGTCATTTCCTTCTGACCATTTAGGAGACAAGAAGTGAATGCTTCATGTCACTAAAGATGCTCTATCTTCCTAAAGAGGACGTTTTACTTAATATATTGTTTAATTTTTACTGTTTCTTTTTACTCTATTTCTTCTCTTTGCTCTTTTACTGCATTTAATCTTCTTTTAACTGTATAGGACTCACTGTTTTTACGTTGTGTGGTGTTTTATTTTGTGAAGGTGACATAATGTAGAAATAATGTTTATTATTGACAACATAAATCTCCAAATTTCCAGACTGTTTTTTTTAAATCATGTTTGACATTGGAGGACAAATAGCAAAATACTATGAAAACATGAACACCCACCCATGAACCATCTGTTTTTAGACATTATCATTCAGAACGGTGAGTTGTAGTTTCACAATTTCCCTTAATTTGAGACAAACTAATTAATCTAAACTATATTTCTCAATATAGAAATAATATGTAGCAGCAGAACAAAAAATATTC
>JAPQRQ010000016.1:28642326-28671104 GCA_037367365.1 Apogon talboti
ATTTGAGACAAACTAATTAATCTAAACTATATTTCTCAATATAGAAATAATATGTAGCAGCAGAACAAAAAATATTCTTTTGAAAATGCCATCAAATTAAGAAAAACTTAACAAAAATCTAATTTCACTGCTGTACAATCAGGTCAAACGCGAACAGTTTTTATGGGTTAAAGTGAAATAACTACTCCCTCATTTAAGTTACCATTTTTAGTTTGATGTTCACAATATAGATTTACTTTTTTAAGATGCTAATAAAGTTGAAGATACTTAATTTCAGACATGCACATTGCATTTTTAGTGTCATCATTTTGGAGATGGGTAGGGATGATATCAGATAATTAATCTGTTGTTACTTTTTATATCAGCTCCTAAAAGTTCACGACTGGTCGACGCATTAAATACAGAAAGAGATGGATGATGAAGTAAAATAAAGACTCCAGCACTGACAGAAAGTAATGTTACAAATAAATGTTTGACTTCATTAGAAACTGGATACTTGCATTTCAGTAAATAAATCTGGATTACTGAACATCAAACACAAAGTAATAAAGTAATAATCTGGACTTTGACCATAAACTATGAGTGCTTTTTATTATTTATGATTTCTTATTTTCCCCTCAAACTCACTAATTCCAATTGAAAAGTCTGATGTTCACCATCACCTGAAGCGTCCGACTCCAGATCTTAAGTCTTTCTCTTCTTCGGTGCAGCCACTGGTTTCAGTAAGTTTCATTTAAGATGTAAAAATCAACTTACAAAGACGTGAAACTTATCTTTCGTCACTGATCATCTGGCTTTAGCTGTGTTTACACGGACACTAATGTCCCACTAATAGAATCAAAATGCATTATGTAACCAAACCAAACCTCTGATAAGCATTTCAACAGGGAAGCATTACAGCCTAATCATCAAACGCATAATCTGATGATCGGATAATCTGATAATCTGATTAAGTCTTTTTTTCTACTGTACATGTAAAAAATGCACTGTGGAAACAATGAAAGCCTCAGCGGTCAAAACACTGAACCAAGAACTATGATTCTGTGGGAAAAACTAGATAAATATACCTCCGTGTAAACTACTGTAAATGTCCATGTTGGGATCAGAGTCGTATCGGTGTAACTGAGACTAGCATGTGGAATAGCAGTTGTGAGAAAGGGCAGTTTTGAAGTTCTTTCCTTTTTTGCAAAATACGAAGCCTGATTGTCGGTCGTTACTGCAAGGCACAAACACATTCACAACTGTTGACTGATTGAGCAGTCAATCAACGAAAAGGAATCTGCAACAAACTTGATGATCTGTCGGTCATTTCAAGCAAAAATACACAACACATTAGAGGATTAGTCACTATCAGTCATTTCTCTTCACTTACTTTTTAATCTATTTCTTTTTTTATTTATCCTTCGAGAATAAAATCTCCTCAACTGTTCAGTCAAACGTATCCGAAGACAGAAACAGTTAAGGCGATGTTATAGGTCATTACTGAAGTTTTTATCAATACTCAACATTACTTGAGAAAGTTAATCAATGATGAGAATCCTTATTGGAGTGTTTTCTGAGAAATAAGCCTTTTAAGATAAATGTTCAGTTTTCATTTCCATCACTGCCAACTACGACCAAAAGGAAAATCATCAAATCTCAGCAGGTTGATTTTCATGCTGTGCTGAACTCACTGAAACCAACGTCTGCCCCGAAGGTAAAAAAAAAATCTATTTCCAAGCTGGTTCACACAGGAAGTGGCCAGCACTGATGTAAAGTACATACAATTTGTAGTTAATGGGCTAAAAAATGCGCAGCCTTTCGAGACGTTCGCCCTCCTGTTCATTAATTGGCATCGCTTTGGTATTTTCAAGCGTATCTGAGCGAACACATACATGGTTCTGGACTGAAACCCTACGTTTTCTCTCTGGTGTGAAAGGGTGACAGAGGTGGCAGGTGAGGTGAGAAGGACGAATCAATGTTTCTACAATCAGGATCCTAAAATGGAAGCATCTGGGTCTTGAAACCCACGTGGCTCACTTCTCCGTGAGCTTAAAACCAACTGGCTGAGTGAACCTGAAAACAACCTGAGGACCCGCTACATTCAGAACCGCCCGACCCGAAACCCTTCGACGAGGACGTGTTTCAGTACAGTAAAGCATGCTGTCTGGAAAACATCTCTCAGTGCCTAAATATTTGTATCAAAAAGGACAGCATAGCAGTGAAAAGACTAAAGAGCTGTTGTGGAGGCTAGAGTGAACAGATGCGGACTGAACTGCAAACCCTTTTCTCCCGCCTCCTTCGTCACTTGAACTTGGAGCGGACTTGTAGGAGGGTGGGCTTCTGCTCCATGATGCGCACCAGCAGTGTGTCAATGTAGTCCTCCAGATCCTTGACCTGCGGCTTCAGCCTCCTCAGCTCCACCTCCCGCTTCGCCAGCACGACTCGCTGACGCTCAAACTCCACCTTCTGCCGCTCCAGCTCCGCCTCCCGCTGCACCAGCAGAGCGACCAGTTCACTGTGGGTGAGGTGGTAGTACGAGCCCGCCCCCTCTGTCAGAGGCTGAGGAAGGACGGACGGGGGATCAGAGGGGTCAGAGGTCAGAAGAAAAGCCCACATATGCTTTAGATGTGCAGATATTTAGCTGTTTACTGATGAAACATTACAATAGGAAAGAGGAGAAAAAGAACGAGTAGAAGGAGGAGAGAAAAGGAGGGAGGTGAACACTGATTCTAACAACATTTCAACAGCCATTTGATATATTTCAGTCTCTTGTGTCTTATATATTGACACTAAAGTTGGGTTTTTTGAGATTGTTTTGTTTGTTCTTATTAGTTTGAGGTAATTTTATAAACCTTTTGGAGGTTTTTTTCCCCGCACATATTTTTTTGTGTATTGATCTTTTATTACTATGCAAACTAAATGAAATAAGTAAGGACAAATAAGGATGTGTGACTGTTGTTGTAGTACTCTTCTGTAACTATGATAATTTTATTTAATAAATGTTGAAACAGAATCAGCATGTTTGGTCATGGATATTTTTATGACAGCATAGCATGAACTACCCTCCAAGTCAAATGAAAGCCACAAGAACCATCTACAATGTGCATTCAAATAGTAATAGAAATACATCATTTTATCTCCACTATTTTCATTTTCTCAGTGGTTCCTGCACAAATGTTGCTAAATGTAGCTTCAATATTGGAACAAAACCCATTTTGACTGTATATTTTCCTATGACAGATAATTCACAGCTCCTTGAAACATTTTACTGAGAAAGCCTTCATATTAATAGCAGATTTGTTTAAAAAAAATCCATGTTATGAATTAGAAGGGCTGAGGTATGCTTGTATAAAACAGCGCCGTATCTCTCTGTTTACTAATATTCATTGATAAAATTCCAATATAACAACACCAAATCAGTATGTTTGGTCACAGACATTTTTAGGATAACACAGCGTGAATTATTACTGTATCATGGGGTCATTTTTGCTTATATCAGTGCGTCATCGTATCATCTTTTATTTCACGTACCTTCTTTCTGTCGGCGTCGTCGCTGAGATGGCTGCTCCTCCCGGGATGGATGGTGGACTTGAGCTTCTCCAGTCCGGTGGCCAGCACTGACCGGCCCTCAGTCCGCTTCTCTTCAGCCAGTATGGCAGTGGTCAGGGGCTTCACTGGGTGGGGGCTGGACGGAATGATACGGCAACACAGCAGAGCGTCAGGTTTCCATTACATAACAGAAGGCTTTACTCAGAGGACGTTCAGGTGAGGGAACAGTCTGGATGCCACACTGGAGGTTTGGAGGTCCATGAAGATGTTACTAATACGCAGTCTGTGTATGGACGGTAACATAAATATGGTTGGAAAAAAAAAAGGTGCGTTGTTTGAGCAGCATTGAATTTTCACAGTAAATGTATCATAGGAAGATACAGAGACCTTTCAGTGTAATTTAGCATAAATTTGACGCATGTGTACTTTACTTGGGTATTATCCTACTTTATACCACCAATCAGCTTTGACACTGAGCCCATTTACATGACCATACAAATCTGAAATAAATCACATTAACAGGTATACAAGCACAAAGACGTCAGAGAAATCCGGGTTTGTTAATCTGATTTCTCATAGATTACTGCTGTTATCTGATACAGTATATCACTTCATGCTGTTCATGCACTTCATGCATGCTTTAGAAATCGAATAATGATAAGAGTTTTAGTATGCATGTAAACAAGCTCATTGTGTCCACTGACAGAGGTGTTAATAATGTTATTTAATTTTTTACATTTAATTTCATATTTTTAATTTCTAGAAATACGTGGTTCTCGGAATATCTTGTAGAATATGATGCATCACTATAGAGTAAAATACCAAAAGTCTATAAAGTAGTTAAAATAAGCTCAACCATAAAGAAGTACAGTGGTAAAAACTACTTTTACTTTTCATACTTCAGTGTATTCTGCTAATAGTTGCATACATGCATGTTATAGTTGAGTACTTTTGCAGCATGCATTAGTACTTTTGCTTTGTCTTCAACAACTGCTTCTCACACACTCTACTTTCCTTTAGCTTTAAAAACATGATTTGCAATTAGGAAGAGGAAAAAGCAAAGGTTATTAGGCTTAGACTCTGCAACTTAGTGAACGATTAAACAGCTCAAAACGTTGATTTTACTTCTGGGAGAATAGCACAATTGAAACCACTGCAGACGCAGTTTCCTGTATCAGTGACCTACATTTACAACAATATCTACCAGACAAGTCTCCAACTGCTTAGTTTCGCTCCAGTGTAATAGATTTCTGTGTTTTGTAGCTCATAACAGTGTTGAACCCCCAGTGTGACACCAGATATTAAAAGTGAAAACAACCTTTCAATTCCCTGTCAATGTTTGCTGTAGTGACTGAAAGTAAAGGAAGTTAGACAGGTGTAAGATTCCTCATTAATGGAAACACTGGTGAAAATTGAAATTAAATTAGCTCAAAATTGAAAGACTTAATTGCATGCGTTTGTGCAATCAAACATGTTAAATGTGTTATTACCCTAAGGTGAAAAGGAAATGTTATTGTGAGAGAACAACACTTTTTTTCTGTACAAAGCCTGGTTTCTGGTTGAGATTTTAGCAAATGAGCATGGCTGTGTGAGAAAAGTCTTTGCCCTGTGGGAGGGGGGAGGTGTGTGCGTCTGGTGCGTACATGTGTGCGTCGAGGGGAGGGGGTGAGTGGTAGGAATCAGGACAAAATAATAACTGCTAATTGGCCTGAGGCTCTGTTTCGCCTCCTGTTACCACCGAGCCAGGACACACTAGACACCTGCAGTGGAGCCCTCTTAACACCTGAGTGTGTGTTCATGTTTGTTCATGTGTGCGCGATCAAAAGAGCAGGTCGCACCACAATGGAGAAACCCCAGGAGATATGGCGGCAATCAGGAGAAGCCGACGGAAGCAGAGCGTCGAAGGCGCAATGATGAGACGAGAAAACAGGATAGAAAAGTCTAGAAGTGGCAAAAAGAAGAAGAAGTGCGTCCCTTCCACCTTTTTTCACCTCTGCACTGAGCATGTGCAGCCTTACCTGTTCTGGTGGCTGTCTGTTTGCTCCTGCGTGTCCGGCTGCATTGGCTGAGGATCGGCGGTGTTCGATGGCAATGTCGCCGCCAAGTTGGCAAAGGGAGGAAGGGGACAGAGCGCTAAGAGAGGGCTACTACTTTCAGGAGTTAGAGAGGGAGCGAGGGAGGTCAGTTGGACCTGGGAGGACGAGAACGAGGATTCCTTCATTGCGCCGGGGTCGCTGCCGAAGGAAGCCCGGCGCAGTTCGTTGAAGACTGGCACCAGCTTTGACTCGGACAGGGAGCGGTGTAGCGTGGCATTTTCCGCCTGAGGGCGCTTTGAAAACACGTCATCCACAGATTCTTTGCAGAGCTGCTTTGGATTACAGCTCATGAAAGAGTCTATAGGGACTAAACCGAAGTCAAAACCTATTGTGAAATCTGATACAACAGTTCTTTTATTTTCTTCACTTGTTGATTCCTCTAGGCCTGGGATTTTGCTCAGCTCTTCACGTGGCATCAGGTTTTTTTCAAAGTTTGGTCGTCTCTCTTCCACCTCACAACAAGATTCTTCAATTATGCTAGCTTCTTTACCTTCTTCATTACTTGATTCCTTTCGGCCTTGGATTTCCCTCTGTTCCACATGAAGAATTGAATTTGCAGAGTTAAAAGCTGCTCCATTCTCATTTGTTCGACAAGGTGATGCCTCTAATATGTTAACTGGGTCAGTTCCTTCATTGGTGGATTCCTGTACACCCTTGAATTGACTCATCTCCTCACATGCCTTCAAGTTTGCAGAGTGGAAGTCTGAATCCAACGTTGGTTTTCTTTCCTCTGCCCCAAAATGGGATTCTTCACTTTCACCAGTTTTTTGGTTCCCTTCATTACTTGATTCATTTGACTCCAAGGTTGCTCCTATCTCCTCTGTCACACAGTAGGATTCTTCAAATACGTCAGATGTGTTGACTACTTCTTTGGTGGATTCCTCAGGGCCTTGGTTTTTGCTCAACTCCTCACAAAACATTAGCTTTTCAGACTCAACATTTGACTCCAAGGTTGCTCCTCTTTTCTCCGTCACACAGTAGAATTCTTCAAATAGATCAGGTGGGTTTACTTCTTTGGTGGATTCCTCTAGGTCCTGGTTCTTGCTCAACTCCTCACAAAGTGTTGAGTTTGCCGAGTGCAGAGTCTCAGAAAGCTCAGACATGCATTTGGATGAAGTCTCAGACTGGCAGGTTTGGTATTCCTGGGAGTCTGCGCTAACATACAGGCTTTGAAGAAAACTGCTGTTGCTGCTTTGGTCGGATGTTTGAGTGCGCAGAAGTGTATTGTCTTGGCTCAGACTGATATGACTAGTATTGAGGAAATCACCAAAAAGCTTCAATGGCTGACTAGCATCATCCTCTCCTAAGGTAGTGCTCTCAAAGGGGGAGTCTGAGAAGGACTGTGTAACCCCCGGGGAGGAGGTTATGATGAATATTGATGGGTGTGTGGAGCAGAGTTCATTATTTGGAGGCGTAGACACAGCTACATCTGGTAAAAGATCGGGAATAGAAAACTCTGACACCTGAGTATCTACTCCTTCCTGAATTGCACCAACAACAGGAAGATCTACCGACTGTGAGGGTGGCAACCCTTCCAAACCCTTTTGGCCATGATCCTGAATAACAGTTGAGGACAAATCATCTGACTTGTCCATAACATCATCTTCAGATTCTGAGGTCTTTAAATCTTTGACCAAATCAGCTTCTGTGTACTTCTCAACACCCAGGAAGCTGCTTTCACAGTTCTGTACCTCAGTTTCCTCTGACGACGATGCAGAGAGTTTGTCGGATGCTGAATAAGAAGAGACACATGAAAGGAAATCCTCCTCTGCTGAACTACCCAGACCTGAAGAACCGGGATCTGGGGAACTGCTGTCGATCTTTTGAGATGAGGTTTGACCGGGCGTTTGTTGCATGTTAGTGTCAGTTAAAAGATCTGTGTTAGTAGTGCACTTAGTTCTGTTAGTCTCCATGGTGACATCCGCTTTTGCAGACATATTTGACGATTTGTAGTCGTCTTCAAGGCTGTTGTGTTCTGGGATTGTGTCGAGATATTTGGCAAATGTGTAGAAGTGGTGTGTGTTAGTGTCGGTCACCTGACTG
Organism: Apogon talboti; assembly: GCA_037367365.1. Lineage (NCBI taxonomy): Eukaryota > Metazoa > Chordata > Actinopteri > Kurtiformes > Apogonidae > Apogon > Apogon talboti. The sequence continues at coordinate 28,649,997 of JAPQRQ010000016.1, forward strand.
ATAGCTTTGTGCGTTTCAACTGCTGTGCAAGGGATATTTAAAGGCTGACGATTTAGTGTGTCATTAATATTTATGTGTTGATCAGCATCTGTTGTGAGTAGAAAGGTTTCTTTATTAATGCTGTGTTTTGGTGGGTCGCCACTGGGTGTGTTTTGCTGTGTTTTGCAATCTGTGGTGAGATCCTCCGGAGATTGGAGCCTGCCAGCTGCAAACTCGTCAAAAGACTGGTCCCACTCTGAATCCAACTCCAGCCCCTTCGCTGACACAAAAGGGTTTGACGACTTCATGCTTAGAGGGTTTTGTTTTTCTGATAAAGCAGGAGAAATAGGTTGATTCTCATCTTTGCTCATTGCTTTGCTCTCTACATCCAAGCCAGCGATGGAGTCCTCTGATGGGTTGTGGTGGGTCAAGGTGGGGCTAGGGTTACTTCCCTGCGGAAAGAGTTGAGCTATAGGGGGGCGGGAGCTGGAAAGAAACGGCAGAGGAGGTGGCGAAGGGTTTAGAGGCTGAGCGGTTAGCATGTCTTCATAGAAAGGATTGTGCTGCAGGAGAGAGAAGAAAGGGTTGCAGGGGGATATGGGAGGTGGTGTGGACTGTGAGGGGTAGAAGGGGTTAGGGTGGTGCAGAGGGGGATCTACAGTGGGACCCAGGGGGTGGAGGAGTGGTGGATGGGGGTCAGTGCTGGACTCTAGTTTAGGTGACACCACCAGGCTGTGAAAGAAGGGAACACAGTCCTTGTGATTAGTGAGGATCGGTTGTACGGATCAATAAGAGCTCTGATAAAAGGGTTTTATTTACACTCCTACTGACATTTTACCATGTAAAACACCATTAATTAAAAAAAAAAAAAAGGTGTACTTTGGCGCCTTATACTAGTCGTAAAATCCAAGCTTTCCACAAACACACTTGGATTGACCTACAGCAGAAACAAATTCATCTGCATGGCATTGCATTTCATCTGTTCATTGACAAAGTTTTTTTCCAAGTTACATATGACTGTATCTACACTGCTCATATAATGATGATTGGAGATTTTCTTTTAATTAGTAAATGGTAATAGTTTTAATTATTTCATTGAATATTTTATTGTTTGTTTTACTTTAATTACCACTGATTGCCAATGTTCTAAGTGTAATAACTTTCTAATTCTATTATGTCTAACTCTGTTATATTCCAAATGAGGCCTTCACCTCAGTATATATTGAGATAAATAAAAAAACATACCGTCCTGTTCAAAATTTTCTTATTCCATGTATATCTTTGTTGTTTTTGCAGGGTTCATATGATCATACATGTTTTTTCCTCATTCTCTTTCCTTCACATACAACAAGAAAATACAGGAAATATGTGCACAGTCTTAAAAGACGCACAAAAAACTGAACTAAATGTGTAATAAAAGGTTAAAGTCACTATTTAGTGTGACCTCTGACCCCATGACAAGAAGCAGCACAAACAATGAGAAACATCTGACATCATACAACATACAACATACGATCACTTTGGTTTATAGAAGCTGTTTTTACCCTGAAATGTTTTCCTGCTGTTCATACTTCACATATATCAGATTGGATCTAAATACAGAGACAAATGCATATGTGTGGACATTAGAACTTTACTAAACCTACCAACATAATATTGGACTACGACTTGTGCACAGTACTCTATAAATATGTATATTTTTTAAGTCATAATATCCCACAGCCTTAACTGTTGCTTTAAACATGACAGTAAGAGTTAAAAATATCATGATTACTTTCCACCTGCTCCGATAGCGACTCTAAACCTAATCCACTACACTCATCCCCGAGTCTCTTCTACGTTTTCGTCGGCTCATGATGTAATATTTCCACAGAAAACGTGGCTGCAGCTGGGTGTAGTGATTACTTAGTGCTACCTCTGCCAACTTGGCACTTTCCCCAAGGATGTCTGAACATGGGGGTGTGTAAGCTGTGGAAATGTATAGTTCCAGAGCTGGCTCAAAGGTATTGGGTGTACTACAGTCCAGAATAGCTGACCTCGCTTCACTCACAAGGTGCTTATGAGGCCAATATTTTACTTCTGCTCTGTGGATAAAAATATTACAGCAGGACACCAGGCTTGGTTTTCTTATCTCGAGCTTAGTCGGTTAAATAAAGAGTAATAAAAAAGAAAACTTACTCTAAAGTAATTCAGGTACTGATATTGAACGCCTGGATTAAATATTCATTTCAAGCCCAAGTAAAAGTGTAGAAGCAACACATTCAACAGTGACACGTGTAAGTACAGCATCTGACACCCCCAAAATAAATTACCCACTTAAGACCGTGCTTGTGTTCAAAGTGGAAATAAAAATAAGATGTGTTTTTTTTTTTTTCTCTCCCACACACAGATTCATAAACACAAAACCTGTAAAGGAATAAAGACTGTTCCAGCTCACATCATCATCGACATTATCACTGAACCATAAAACAGCTTGTTGTAGATTCATAAAGATAATTTCACAGAAGCAGCTCTTCACTCCCATCTGCATTGCAGATACCGGCTGTAACCAGAGACTGAGCCCGGCAGCAGAAGGACGGATTTCTACAAAGCCAGGAACGACTACCAGGACACAGGAAGTGACAGGGAACTGCTCCGATGCCAGTTTAAACCAGAGATATAAACCAGAGATAGGAAGGCTTTGGTCCAAGTCACCGCCATCTTACCCAGGGAAGAGGTTTAGTGTTTGGAAACAAGCCTCGCAGCAGGAAATGGGAACCAATGGGAGTAACAGAGCATAAATAAAAACGGCTGAACTATGACGGCACCATATTGGACAGTGAAGGATGGACAACAGTCAGAAAAAAGCAGGGATTCCTCTATTTTGCAGCAGCAGATTATATTATATTATATTATATTATATTATATTATATTATATTATATTATCCAACTAGGGACAAGAAGTGAGAATTTGCTGAATACTATATACTTTTTGTGCAGAACATCAGATCTTCTATATGTCCCTGATAATTAAATAAAGAAATAAAACAATATATATACTAAATACTGTATAGTGAGGTCACAATGTGATGCAGGTTTTGGTCGAATCACAAGTGTTTTCTGACAGGTAAGGGATTGATTGACAGCTGTAATTATCACTGATATAATTCTGTCTGATGCAACTTGGACGCAATTCTACTGATCAACTCTGGAAAAGTGGTTTTATTTTTTCTGTAACAGCATGAGGTTCATCTGTCTTTATATTCAGTCTTTTTATTTGGACAAAAGGTAGCGAAGGAAGCTGTGTAATTTCATATTCTGGTGTTTTTTTCCCTGTGGTTTCAGTTTATGCAGCTTCAACTAACAGGTAAACTCATTTAAGCAGTTATCTAGACAAACAGAAGAGAAAGAGTAAGTGTACATTTGCAGTTTAGTTGTAAAAATACAACCAAATAAGTATGCATTAATGTCAATGCTAGTTGCTGTGTGAATTAGGATGGGGATAATAAAGTGAACTAACCTTAACCTCAATTCATACTGTTATAATGCACAATGTTTTTTTAGTAAATTCATGGCAAAGAATAATAAATAATGTAATAATTACTGTTATGCCTGCTAGGCTGTCTAACAGGGAGCCTACAAGAAAACTCACACCACTTTCCTACTGCTGATGATAAAAAAAAAATCCTAGAGGAAACACTGATTAAGTATTGAAAAACCCTCACTACTTCTTATATTTCCACTTCAGAGTTTCCTGGCCACAATAACATTATACCAAGTCAACTAAAGCTTAAAATATGTTTAAAACTGGACGCGTATTTCAGTGAAAAATCAAATTGTGATCATTATTGATTATTATGTATTTACTTTGGTATCAAGACAAATTCAGTGTTAGATTTATCATCTTACATTTAGGGTTTCCTTTTAAAATTGATTTTATTTAACTTTATTGTATTAGTTTTCTTTTCTCGTGTCACTGAATCCATAGAGGGCCTTTAAACCGCAGTCTGTTGTTAACATAACTGTAAAGGTTGACATTTTGGTTGGATTAATTGTGGGGTTTTAATACTCCAATATTGATCCACTGAGTAAAACTCTTAATTGCACCTAAGTTAAATGCCTTGGATCATTTTATGTAACATGCAGAGACTGTATACAACGCAGTCCCTGGTATGATGGCGGCCGCATGGAAACTCTTATTTCTATATCTATGGTTTAAATATGTTGCTTTATTCTCTCTCATCTATTCTGATGATTCATGGTTACTTCATGGCATTTTCTCAATCATTCTGCTTCCATGAAAACATCAGCCTACACATGGAAAACATAAATAAAAGTCATATCTGCAATAACGATCTAATCTGTGCTGGTTCATTCATATACACTATATGGACAAAAGTATGTGGACACGTTGAATTCAGGTGTTTCTTTTCTAACAGGGGTCTGGGATATAAAACAATAAGGACAAATGTCATAATATACTGTAGCTTTATATTATGATAAACATCACTGCATTGCACTGTTGGTTAGTTTTGTTTAAATTGTTATCTTTGTGTCCAAAAGGCCTCATAGATGGTTTTTACATAGTTTCTCTCAACACTGTTTTTTTTTTTTTTAAATCCGTGACTATGTTCTGATGTTTGTAAACTATATGGACAAAAACATTGGGACACATCACAGCTACAGTTTGTATGATGTCTTGTTCATGCTGATTTGAGATATAAACATCAATATTTCCTTTAAGTTTAATGGGAGATTTTTCTTCCTAAGTGAGATGTGAAGAAAGTAGATGGTTAGTTGTGGTAGAAAATTATTATTTAGAGTCAAAACATTTTAGAAAATTAGAGGTAGAACATTTAAAATCATAGTGATGGGCAAAAAAACCACACACAAAATCAATATTAAGAGAAAGTAAAAACCATCTTTGAGATACATTATGTCATTTATGGTTATTTTTGTAGCCCAGACCCCTGTTAGAAAAGAAACACCTGAATTCAACATGTCCATATACTTTTGTCCATATAGTGTATCTTACCGCTGACTGCTCACTCGTCTCCGTGGTCTCGTGTGAATCTCACCTGAGTTTGGTGTGCGAGTCCTTGGATCCGAACCACCCCTTGTGTCTGTCCTCGGTGCCGAGGGCCTGTTCAGACTCATCCTTAGACTGATTCGACCCTTTTCCAGAATCACTCCTCCCATGGGAGAAAAAGTTCCTCCTTGGTTTCTTCCCCTCGGTCTCTGCTGTAGAGGAGGAGGAGGAGGTGGGCTTCAGTAGGGCGGCCTCTCCTAAATGCTCCTCTTCATCACCCACCATGGGGCCGCTTTTCTCCAGAGCCGCTGCTATGGCAGCCTTCTCCTCCTCGCCGGGCTTGTCGAAGGACCAGCGCCGGCCGTCCCCCACGCCCTTGGACAGGTCCGTGGAGGTCCGCGGGCTGAGGTTCTGCAGAGACGTGGAGAGCGGCAAAGTTTTCTGCAACAGTCCCAGACCTAACGACCCTGCAGGTTTTCCTGAACCTGAGTCGCTGGTTGCATGGCTTCCGTTAACGCACGCTGAGGGCTGAGGCACTGCTATGGTGATCTCACCGGCCTCATCACCGAACTCACATTTGGGAGAGGACAACTTTGGTGATGTGTTTGCTGTGTGCTCTAGAAAAATTAAGCAAAACAAGGAAATGAGAAGATGGAGAAAGGGGATGCATGTAATCAACACAGATAATAAGTGTCAGTTTAATCAGGTGATGACAACCTGTAGCTATAAGATAAGATAAGATATTATTTATCCCACCATGGAGAAATTTGACAGCAATAACATACAACAAGCAATTGCAGAGAAAAAGACAGGTAGAAAAATGAAATATAAAGAGAAAAATAAGAAATATGGTAGATATATAAATATTCATATAAATACAGAATTAGAGTTAGTGTGAATGTCATTGCACTCATTGTCTCTCCTGTGTCCCATTGTCCTCACCTGGGCTGTTGTCGGCCGTCAGGTTGCTGCTGTTGCTAGGCGAGTTGGACAGGTCTGAGACCACCACACTGATTCCGGCCGTGGGACTGAGGCTCCCGCCCCGCGACGACGACTCGCTGCTCTCCGAACCCAGCGACGTGCTGGACCGAGTGTCTGACGACTTCCTCAGCTTCCCCCTCAGGAAGAAGGTCCTCATCTTGCTCCGTCGCACCTCGCCGCCTTCATCATCCTCATAGTCCTCCTCGCCACCGCCGTCGCTGGGCAGCCGCTGACGCATGCGGACCAGAGAGCCGTAACCGCCGGGCAGTACGGCCGACGATGAGTCCTCCTCGCTGGATCTCCTCTTCCCCCTCATGCGCTCCTTCAACTTGATGAAGGTGGAGACGCCCTTGTCCTTCATGACCAGGTCGTACATGCTGGCTGTCAGATTGTTTCGGGTGAACTGGACACTGATTTGGATGTCGCCTCGCTCCTTCTCCTTCTTCCCTGTCTTGGAGTTGAGTCTATACCACCTGGAAAACATGGACCCACTCACATCAGTGGCATAAGTAACTATGACTGGTATCAATGAGAGAATTTGATGCTTTTTCTGTCCAAAATAAGTAGAGATGCACAGATTGTGAAATTCTGGACCAATACTGATATTTCACAGATGAATTTGCCCAATAAGAGGTCTGAAAGTGAATGCTTAAAGGCTACAATATAGTAGGACAAGATATGAAAGGATACAATCACAATATTTAGGTGTACTACTTTAATCAGCAATATCCCTTCACATAAAATATTCAACACTGCCACAAATGAATCATCTTTGACTCTATTAGAAGCTCTATTGACTCTTGTGTTTAAGAGCTAAAGCAAAGTAATTCATCAATAACCCTAGAAATGGTCATCAAACTGGCCATAAAAACACATACTTTTCTTCAAAGTTAGTATTTCTAGTAGAAAAACTGAATATTACCAACCAAAGTCTGTTTTTCCACACCTCAAAAAAACCTTTTTCTCAACTACTCTGCAATGGTAAAATGTTCAGAACTGCAATGCCTGGTGTTTATATTTAAGCGTCTAAGTGTTAAGTGACTGAGGGCTGTGAACATGTGAATGGTTGCATTGTTTTGGTCATGAAAGGGGCTAATCTGTCCTCACACAGTCTGACACTGTGTTTCTGTGTCCTAATACCATAACACTGTGTGCGGCCAAACATCCCACAATTCCTTGGAGAGGCCTTCTGTTTTTGTTACCAGTCCCGGTGAGCAAGAACAATGATGTAAAACAATGCCACGCTCTGATTTAATTTAACGTCTGCCCTAAATAAACTCATGTGTCTGAGCAACAGGTGACCCCAAACAGCGATTCTTTAACTGAAGGGCACAGTTCTTAGAAACGCTGTGGGAGGAGTGGCGCCACCATGTTGACCACATCATGACTCATGGGAAAGTCTCATCTGTCAGGTTGAAAAAAAAAAAAAAGATACGACTGAGAAAAATCCCCCCAGTTTGCATGTGTTTCTGACACTTGGTGCTGCCAACGGGAAGTTGTCAGCACAGGGAGGATGAAAGAAAACTGGGCGTGAAACCAAGGCTTCTTTTATTCTCTCACTTCCTGTGCTGCTGCTGGGCTATTTTCACCTCACACCTCCACCACATACTGTCGCTACTCATCTCTGCCATTTGTGTTTCTGTACTAAAAGGCCAAGTCACAAACACCTGCCCGAGCTGACAACAACTTTTACATCTCTATGTGTAAGAAACAACCATATCAGACTGATAATTCAAAGCTTAGTGGACTTAAAAGTATCTTGAAAGAAAAACTAGGTCAACTAAAGCAAAGTAGGAGTTAGCAGTACAGCCAAAAATGTTATTATGCCATAAACTTCTGTGTCAGTTGATAGAGATTACCATAATGAATGTAAACTCAATATATCTTATAGTTTGGAGTTAAAATGTAAGCTAGTAAAGGTTAAGGTTAAAGGTTAACTTGCTCTATTATCCTTGTAGGGAAACTCAGTATCTCACTAATTTACCCATCCTAATACAAACACAGTACCTAGCATTAGCAATTAGCACATAGCACATATTAGGAGCAGTGAGCAGCCATTGAAGGCACTCGGAAATCTAATAAAAGGATGCAACAAGGAAAGAAAAGAAAGGATGTATGACAAAACAAGATGAAAACAACAAGAAAAGAGCATAAAACAGATGAAAGATTAAAACAAAAGACGCAACAAGATAAAAATGACATAAAAGAATTACAACACCAAACTAAACCAAGACAAAAACAACAAAAAAGTAAGAAATAGGACAAAAATGATGCAAAAGACGCAACAACATGAAACAAGTACCTGTTTTATGACCCAATTCTCATTTTGTTTATTTAAAGAACTTAGGAATCACTATAATCTGACTTCTAATTCAACAATACGCAGGTGTTCTAGCTGATAACGTAAAAAGAAAGAGACATGCATATATAGATAAAATTATATTTCAATAAGAGCAGCTACTACAAGAAAAATGATAGCAATATAATATTAAAAACATATTATGATATTAAATAATAAAATATATGTCATGATCAGTCCTACTGCAAAGCAGCTGAATATAGAGGCATGAAGATGTCAAATGCTCTAATGTAAACCTAAATGAACATACTCATCCTACAAACACTAGTAAACTGTGAATAAGCGCACATGCACTAATTTTTACTAACATGATGTCCTGTTAAAAGCAGAGATTAAATGAATGCTAAGTAACTGAATCTATTTCTATTTTGTAATTACATGATGTGGTTGTGAAACGTCTTAAAGCAACTTCAGAAATTGAGTGATTTCAGTCTGCCTGCACAAATACAGAAAAAGAGAAAATAAACAGGAAGTCGAATGGTAAAGAAATGCTGTTTCATGAAAGCTCAGCGATGTCCTGTTGGTGTTGAGTCAACGGGAGAATCTAAATGTCACGCTGTGGGATGAAGCGTTCATGATTTGAGGTTCAAAACATAAAAGACTAGACATGAAAGCACCTACATGAAAGAAAACTGAGTAAAGTTCCTCAACTCAGAAAGGAAACGCAGACATCGACTGCACACTGAGCTGGAAACCAGAATGCTTTTTATCTCCCCACAAGATCCTCTAATGTAATGTAATAGTACAGTATGACAGCACTAAAATCAAGGCTGAAAACGAACAGATAAATAAAGTTTAGACCAACAGTTACTGAGTTTTATGATCCGTCTAAACAGTTATATTTAACCCTGTAGAAAGTACAGCATCATTTTTTCCTGATTAGATCTTACACTTTCTTTATCAGGGTGCAACTAGAACACTTCCTCCACAATCAAGGAATCCATATATCAAACATTACACCATTAAACAACATAATATTAAACATTAAAATGTACTCTGACCCCTATTTATTCTGTTCTGGATTTAAAAGTGTTTTTACAGAACATTATAAAGACAAATTGGAGCTGATCTTTGTAACTTTTTGATATAAAACGCCATCACTAATCAACATCATAATCATCATCGTTTTATTTTCTTGTATATTAATACATTTGTGCAAAATCCCAAGTGGATGTTGGTGATCATTTAAGAAATTCTTTCAAGATGTTTGATGACTCACAGCTTAAGGCATTAAAATAAACAGGGGCAGATCTTTTGCTAAGCCCCTCCCAATCCTACGTTAGCAACTGTAACTAGGCACAGGAGGCCTGTCAAGCTTTTCGAACAAGTGAATGGAGCTCAAACATATAAACCTTTATATATTTAGTCACATAATGTGTTATTAATGATTAATGTCTGCTATTTATCAACCAGAAACACCTTTGTTTCTATCACTGATTAAAGTCATGATTTGATATACAGTAATGTAGTTTACACTGTCTATGAAGACATTCATTCATTTATATTGTGTGTTTATATGTTGTGTTTGTATTACCTATGACTGACTCTGTACATCCAACAGCAGATTGGCCTTTACATTTACAAGAAATAATTATTTGTCATTCATCAGAATAATCACCAATAGAAACAGATGTGATTTTTTTTTTCAGGATAAGTTTTAACTGCAACACTAGAGAATATACCAGGGTTTACTCATGCCAGATGTTCTTTTTAGGTTAATATTGCACTGTTGGGTTACATAAGAAATAAAAACACCCTGAGCAGTAGAAAGCAGAAGTCCTCTAAGTCACCACAGAGGCCGTTATGTAATAGTATCTGCCCCTGGCCTGAAGTTCAGCTCTGAAAACTCGGCAACACCCAGGACGAATGAAAACAATTAGAAGAAAAGCAGCTCCTTTCAGCTCTGAGGATCTGAATAATGAGCAGGTGGAGTCCAGAGGAATGCAGACGCTTTTTATAGCATGAGACGTCATATGGACTAAATAGAAAAACAACACAACTGTGACAGACGTGGGAAATTAAGTTGTTTTCATTAACTAATCCAGACAGGCACGCAGGAAATATGACAGAAGAAACGTAGAAACTAAGACACTCCTATTAGGTCACACTATTATTAATCCAGATCGCAGGTTATCGAGACACAAAGATGAATTTTGTCTTTGATTGTCTGTTTGCATTGTGAGGTGTCCAGAAAACCAAAGTGTCTTAAAGTGTGCTGTCTCAAGTGCCTCTAAGGTGTGGACTTAGGTTTCACGGTGATGGTTCAACAATAGTATCAGTTCTGCTCTTGACACAGCAGCCAACTCCCTGTGGCCAAGGTGGGGTCCGCATTCCTGCAAGCAGCGAAGGAAGGCGTTCTTAATCTAAAACCACCAACGTCACCAGTAGTAACCACTAACCAGTAAAACCATTAAAGGGAACTACTTTGTAAGTTTTTCATCATTATTTCCTGTCAGTCAATATGGAAGTCCCTCCCATTCCTGTTATCGTTTGTTTGTAACCATAGAAACAATATTGACAGCATCTTTACCTGCAACTCATGTGTCTTCCAATATAGTTTTTGGTTACGGTAACTACACTTTTTTTGTCTTTTTAAGCCTGTAACAGTAACAGTAACTATACTTAAAGCAAAAATAAATCATCACCAACTGCAAAATACAAACTGCTGAATCCACCCAATCTAATTTTATCCAGCACCTGAAAACACACCTGGACAGTTGAGTCATTTAATAATGTCAACAGTTAACGTTGGCATCTATGGACTGTTAGTGAACATGTTTTGCATCAGCGTGTTATTACCTTTACTGAAAAGGGAGGATGAGTATGTTAAATCAACACTCAATGAATATTTATTTCATTGCTGTCGGGCAGAAACCTCTTGTGTCCAAAACGGTTATTTTTCAGGAAACTGGAAAAAGGATGCATATTCTAAATAAATGAATGGAGTTAAGACATGTAGTCACAAACCGTTTTCGACGCTTTTCATTGGTTAAATATTTCTAAAACTGTCAGGCCAACGTGAAGACTGACCAATAGAATCATTTTATGACCAAAAAAATAAATAAAAGACCAAAAATGGACTTACGAGGTTTACGCCCGACATCGACGATTTGTAAGTTTTCAGAACCCCAGTTCTAGAATATCTTGTTCACTTCATGACACTGTTGTTTTTATAAGGAAAGCTTCCATTGTGTTTTTATTTGGCATTGCTGTGGCCTGTTAAAGTGAGTCAGTGCTGCTACTGTTTGCTATTAGATACAGACATGATGATACAGTCCATGCTTTGAATTCCTCAGATACAGAAATGTTGTGTTCTAAGCAGAGCGGAGGGCCTGAAGCAGATCATACAACAACTGATGGAGACTCAAGACTTGACTTGGACTTGCAAAAACTGACTTACTTTGGCAGCTACAGGTACCGTTTAGCTCATGGCCTTTGTAATGACATGTACGTAGTGTGTCTTATCCACAAGTTGCTGATGCTTTACTTTTAGCCTCACCTTATTGCAAATAAAACAGTTGCAGAGTTTTTAGCTTGATTCTGAGTTGGACGAGTTAATATAAATACTGTCAGTTCAACTAGCTCAGGGGTGTCAAACATAAGCCCTGTTGGCCAAAACTTGCCCGCCAAATGGTCCGATCCAGCCCGCGGGATGGATTTGTAAAGTGCAAAAGTCTCACTGAAAATACTAACAGTCAAGGGGGTTCAGAGGCCACATACAACTCAATGTGATATCAAGTAAAATAATAGCATAATAACCTAGAAATAATGAAAACTCCATATTTTCTCCTTGGTTTAATGTGAAAAAGTTTAATTATTCTTATTCTTAATAAATGTTTGTAGATTCACTGTGATCTATAAATTGTGTTAATAAACAGAGATAATATTATTGAAATTGCAATTATTTTTAAAAGATATTTCAGGTTGTACATGGTTGTTCAGATTATTCACATTTTTATAATGTACATTAACTTTCACACCAAAACAAAGCCAAAAATTTGGATTATTATTTATAGGTTATTATTTTACTGGTCCAGCCCACTTGAGATCACATCGGGCTATACTGTACATGGCCTGAACTAACACCACCACTGAACTAGTTCATTAGTTCAATCCTAATAATGACAGATGATGTTTGTAAATCCTCATTATTATTATGTTTGATTAGCGTTTCCTCTATCCACTACACTAAGATCTTAAATAAACTCAGCTTAGAGTTATATCAATAAACAGAATGTAGAAAGACCAGTGGTTGTAAACACATATTCATACTTTAATCAAGCAGAAAATAATTGTTGAGATCATAGTAGAATTTTCTCTTTCTTGTTGTTTTTATATTTCCATGTAAAAAAGCAAAGTGTTTCATGTTTAATAGTGTTTTATTTAATGTTTTTAGCATTTTACATGTTTGTAGTTGGCTTCATTTATCAAAAATCAGTAAAACTTATTATAAAAAGGTATAAACTTTATCAATATAATTATTCATTCCAACTGATTTCACCATTTACATTTTTGGTCCAAATAGATTATTAACATAAAGATTTCAACTGCAATTCTGTTTAATTTTAGTTTGTTTTGCATCGTTCTCTGTAGTTTGTTTTATTTCAGCTAACAAAATTTTTTTTTTTCACTGTTCGTTTTTGTCTTTAACTGTAACAAACCTCAGTACAAAGAGCTTAGTTACAAAGTTAAAAAACGGCAACACTGATCATTTTAACATCTATTCTCATGATACAGAAACCTTCTTTTGTTTCCATAGGACCCCTATTTATACACATGCACCTGCGCTGCTTTATGTTGATGCAACAAATGAATATAGCAGAAAAAAAAGAAAAGATGCAACTTGACAGAGATTTAAATAAGGAAAGTGCAACACAGACAAAAAATCAGCAGCCTACATATTGAGCCCACGTACAGAGACAGAACAGGCTGTTACTGAAGAACAGGACCCAGTTTCCTGAACGCATCGTCCCACACAGCAGCTCAACAAGGCTCTGTGCATTTTTCAGCAGAAGCATCCGCATTTTATTATCCCAGTTAACTGTCAGAGACCTAGAACCGTTTAGTTTATGGGTTTTCTAACCTGTCAAAGAACCTCAAGTTTAACCGTATTCACATAAAGTCACAGTTTTACATTAGCTTTATCTGAGAATGAATGAATTTAGCAGAAATTAAACCAAAACACAGCTGTAGTGTTTGGAACTGTTTTTAGACACAGCCATTGGGAAGTTTGTTCTGAATGTAAAAGCATTTGACCTCCAAGGGATTTCTTTGTCTACATCTAGCCTTTCATAAGCAAGTTATAGCCTCCAATTAATTAATTATACCAAAACTATGCAGCCTATGGATAATCTGAATGTCTAAAATCCTACTTTGCTTGACTTTATGAAAAATATGACAAGGATTAGTAGTTTTAAATAGTTTCTATGCAGTATTGATATTCCAAATCCTCACTAGCAGGTAGAGGTCTCATACCAGAACCAAAACCATCAACGACTCAACCCTATGTATCCACAGACTGTATCATTCACTGAATAAAGTATAAAGTTCATTGTTTACATACATCTGCATTATGGTATCATCAGGTTTTGTTCTTCAAACTAAAACTCATTTTTAACAGTCGCTCAAAATAACACACTCTTATAACCTTCACATGCTGCATCAGCTGATGGTTTACATTATAGCTCTGTTTTCTTAGCTCTGTTGTTAGACTGAAAACAGCCACAGTAAAACCACACATCACCTCTGTTTTCTGTTCGGTTTGTGTTGTCAGTAGCTGAACTAAAGATCTGTTTGGAATCCAACAAACAAGGTCAGAACTGTCACAGTTTAGTCTGAACCGTGGATCAACAAACGGAAACTTAGCAAAGATAAGAACATCCCATAATAACTTTATACCTCCATAATCATCAGAATCAAACTCACTCGTGTAGAAGAAACGCTGGCATTTTTTTCATTTTGAGTTGTGTCCAGTTTAAACAACACAATGCATCTACTTATTTTTCTTTCACTCTAAAAGTTGTTTCTTATTGGTTCTCATCCCATCTGGTCATTTTCTGATGCTTTGGTCAAAGGCCCTGTGGTGTTAGTTTTCCTCACCATGGGAGACCGGCAGAGTGACTCACTACTCCCTCTAGTGGTCACATAAATCCCCGGGCCCATCAATGTAAATAAATTCATATCACATCTCTATAATCCAATACACTGGCATCTTTGGCAGAACTTCACAGCTCTTTATTCTAAACACTAGTGATAATTTTAGGGTCCTTTTCAGTACAAATACTACATAAAGCCCCTTTAAAATGACTGCGCATTTTTGACAAATAATCATTTTAGCCACAGATGGTGTTGTTGGTGTTTGAGGGTTTAAGTACTTTCATTAAAGTCTCCGCAAACACGGTCTTAAGTCTCCGTCTGCATAGGTTTCATTCCTTTCGCAAACAATCCCATTCCAGAGCTGCAGAGCATAACCCTGTATCTGCTTCCCCATCTTGCAAAAACAGGAAATCACAACACTCCACCCTATCCCAGCGTGTCACCATCTCCTCATCTTCCCCTCCTCCTCCTCCTCCTCCTCCTCCCTGATGATCCACTGAAGTGCAGAAGCCGCCGTTTTATTCCAGGCTTCGGCTTACAAAGTATATGTCTTGTGTGGAACGAGTCGATCCCTAGAAACCACCCTCCGAGGCAGGACAGGGCTGAAATTACAAGACAAGTAGGCTATCAACCTATTTTATGCTGCATGTTCGCCGTCTCAGTGGAGCGCCGAGAGTCTGTGTGGTATCAGAACCAGACAGAGGAGACTCCAAATTAAACTGGTGCCAAAGGCGGCGGATCTGTGTCAACTGTGGAATGTGTTAGACAACCCATGTATATAAGATTATTTGGGCTTTTCCTCTGAGATACACTTGTGTTTTCAAGAGAGGAGAGCCTAACACATGTTCACACGGCAGGGTTTTTCCTTTTTACAGATTTTTGCAGTGACAGAACTGTAAAATACTGTATCATGAGGTCAGCAGGGCTCTGCAGAGGCTTTTTTTTTTTTTTTTTAAAAGGTAGAGCAAAAAAACAAGGAAACAGAGTTATGGAGATTTCGCTAACATCACTGAGTGTATAGACTGACAGGTTAAGTAAAGAGTGTTATCGATTTAGTCACATTATTTTTATCTTCTCTGATAAAGATACGCTTTTAGCTTCTGTCTGTAAAATCTGCAGAAGTTTTATCTTGTTTTAAACATCGTCAACATCACTGATTAAATCTGTACAGTAGCTGGGTTGTAGCTTCTCCTCATAAAAATGTACGAGTTTTTGTCTTATTTTAAAATGTCACTTTATAAAATAAATATACTTCTTAGCTTGTTTTTTACCTTCTCATAAAATTTGCACAGTTTTTATCTTGCTGATGTAACTGAAATTCATGGATTTTTCATGTGTTTTTATTTTCTAAGTCTTTGGTTTTAAACTGTCCTAAAATTACCCGATTTTACTGATTAATTCTCATAATTTGCAGTTTGTAGATTCTTTTAAATTCAAACTGTGACATTCATGAACTTTTTAAACATATTTTTAACTTCTATTAAAATTTTAAGTGTCACTTCATAAAATTTGTGAAGTTCTTAGCTTCTCCTCATAAACTTTGGACAGTTTTCATCTTAATTTAAATGTAAAACTGTTTAAGTCATGGAGTTTTTAAGCTTCTTGTAAAATTTGCTTTGTAGTTTTTATTTAGTTTTAATCACCAATGTGTTTTTGGAGTTTTTAAGCTGTTCTTCTGTAGGCTGTTGGCTACTCAAATACTCGTTGAGCACGTAGACATTAGGTCTTCAGTTTTAATAATGGAACTCATGTTTGTTTGTTTAATTACACAGCCAGTGGCGAACAATAGGGAGATCCTTGATGGTCTATGTCAGGTTACAGTGGATCATTCTGTCACACAACTCATCTCATTGTGTTAAAATGGAGGCTCTGTTTTAGTGATTCGTTAGTCTGTCGGCACTAAGACTGTTCGGTTTGGTCACTTTAACCTGTAGACATTTGTGTCAAGTGTTGGGCTGATGCTGTAAAGTCATGATGCTGGACTGAGAACACATTCAAAACACGTTTATCTGCAGATGAACCATGATTGGACGTCCGACCTACAGTGAATCTGGATCTGAAGTGACGGTGGATCTTTTCTGCTTATTCTACAACGTTACATTGTTCTGGGACTGCTTCGTCGTTTGTGTTGCACCTTTTTTAACAGTACAACAGGTTGGCAAAGTGTGACACTGCCAGTGTTTGCACAGCGGCATCAGGATGATTATGAGTCTTCATATTAGTGGAGATAGGAGTGTGAAGATGGTCTACAGTATGTGCCACATTCTTACCATGTGAAAACATCTCATTGATATCCTTCTGATGCTTTGAATATTAGTAGTCAATGACTGATGAAGCACTGAGTCCGGGAAAAGGGAATCAGACCAGACTAAGAGTTCATCCTGAAGGACTTCGGTCCTGTCTAAAAATGAAAGATAATGGTGTAAAATGTCATTTTATTTAATTATCTAAATTATCATTAGTTGCTTAATGTTTTGTTAAAGTCCTGTCTACTCTATCTGTAATAGATAAATTCAATTTAGTAATTATTTAAAAAAAAGACAAATTCAAATCAAAAACTAGCAAAAAATGTGATGACTGTTGTGTTTTACATATTTTCACATCATTTAATGTAAAAATGTAGATTCCGATTGAGTCATTTTTAAGTTATTTAATAACAAAAGTCCCTAAACCCAATGCCCTCTTCCACCACTGCCAGGAAAAATCCCAGAGGAAGAACTAAAGCAATCAAAATGATGATTTATTATCTCAAAGGTGTCACTGGTGACAAATGCACAACCTTGTTTTATCAGCAGCTCTGCATTCGCCTTCAGCTCTACGATGTTTTAACTGGTATTCACTCAGTTTTGCTGCAGAATTGGACGTCGTCAGTGTTTCAGTTCTCTCTTAACGCTCTTATCAACACAAGGCAGAGAGCAGCTGGGGAATACACACCGCAAGAAAACACAACATCTTCTGTTTCTAACAAAATGAGATGGTTTCTACATCTTTTTCCACATACTTCCAGACTCATATTTCTGTAACTTTTTAGACCTTTTCATAACCACAAATAACCAGATAAACATTAGAGTCTCACAATGTCTTTCATTATGTTACCCAGACGATTATACATGCCTGCACCACATTAATAAAAATGTATGCAAAATAAATTTTTAATGGTGATTTTTGAGGTGGAAGAACTATTTAGATCCTTTAAGTAAAAAATGTTAAAACAAAGCTAAAAATACTTCAGTACTAATAAAATTATGCAGGTAAATCCTTACTCAAGTAAAAGGCAGTATCATCAGCAAAACATAATATATGCATGAAAAATTAAAGTCAAATGGTAAATGTTTTACTATTATATCTGATGTTCTCATTAATTTTCCTGTTGAGCATGTTTAACTTTGATCTCACTGAACATGAAATTGTGAAATCATAGATGGTCTCCCAAATAACAGTCTCTGATTTGCTTCATATGTTAAGATAATAACGTTATTAGTCTGAGTGACAACCATATAAAATTCAGCCATTAATCTTCATTAGTTTTGAAGATTTTGTGGCTTTACAAATGGGATGTGATAATTATTTTACTGTAGAAACAAGTTGTAGAGAAAAAAGATGCAGAGTTTATCAAGTCATAACTTTTGAACTATTCACGATAGATGCAGGAATTTTTTTAGGAGTTTCTCTAACGTATAAGGTGGTTGTAACTTCTATAAAAGAAGATCCATAGTTGCATACTGGCCAAATTACAGCATGATGACGATTGTATTAAAAAAAAATTGGTCAGATAAATTTGAGCCCTGGTGTATCTCGACACTTAACCACACCCACTAATATTTATTTGTCATGTTGTAGTATGAGTGTGGTGACTAAGTATGTTTCTAAAAGACAAAAAATTTTAAAATAATAATAATAATAATTTTCAAACAATCATTTCAAATGCACAATGGTCATGTACAACAAAGTCTACTGTAAAAACAATACTATGACTTGAAAAAACGTGTCCATTAACATGTGTACAAAATATAAAGTTTGTAGCTTTAACCAAATTATTTTATCACGGTTTCAATTAATCATATTGTAGTTAATTAACTGCTTCCCTCTTGCTCATATCCTAAAGATTACTAACCACCATTTACATCAAGTGGCAGAATAAGCACATGGAGCATCATTTTTAAGGTCCAATCATCACAAAACTAATGAATATATGAGGCTAGAATTTAGTATAGTGTTTACTAGGAACAATAACAATATTTTCGGAAAGTATGAAGCAAATCAGAGATGACCAGTTGGCAACATCCTCTGAAATTCTCTGATCTGAGGTGGATTTACCTTCTTTACCCTAGCACGGCTCTTCTGTGAGACCATGCATCTCTTTAAAAATAAAAAAAAAAAAAACACTTTTCACGAGCTCTGAAAACAGGCCTTTGTGATCATGTATTTCCCTGCATTCCAGAGATTATTTAGCTTACGAAGAAGGACACATTTCTCTACCTAAAGTGTCAGTCGGCAGTATTTTTGGCCTTGTCTTAACTCTGGGCCCTGAGTGATTGACAGCTACAGCGACCAATCACTGTTAAGTGATATTTTGGCTTCACTTTTCCACAGCAGAGTAAAACGGCGTTGGATTGTCCACCTTTGTATTCATTCTATGCTTCGGATAGAGAACAACGAATTGAGCTTTTTAACAGATTTGGAGAAACCCTACAAAATTTGCCTCAGAGATGGAGTGAAATAGCAAAATTTTTGCATTTTAAATTTTTTTTTTTAAGTTTCTTTTTTTTTTTTACATTGTTTTCATCTTGTGTCTTTTATGTTGATTTTGTCTTCTTTTATTTTTTCACATTTTCATCTTTTTACATTTTCTATGTCCATTTTGTCATTAAATTGTATTCATTTTTATCTCGTTGCATCCATTACATCATTGTCTTGGTTCTTTTTTTACATCATTTTCGTCTTTTGTCCGTTCCTCTTTTAAGTCACTACCGTCACATTACCTTTGTGGTTTTCATCTTAAAACGGTCTCTCAAATAAAGTGTAAGAATCTCAAAATGTTGCCTGAGTAAACGCACTGGGATCATAAACATTAAATAAAGGAATCCAGAGAATTTAAACCCATCAGCGTTAAGTAAGGTCCAAATGGAGACACAACAACCCATCAACACCAGACCATCACTTCACATATCTTCGAGAACGCGTGAAGTACTTGCATCATCGACGCCAAGTTGACACCTCCCATCGCGTCTCCATCCGTAAACGAGGTCAGCGAGGGCCCAGGAGGATTGTGGGCGATGTTGGTAATGTGGCCTGTATTCCAGCCTCATCTGCAGAAGTAGCAGACGGGCCACAAGGCCAAAACCACATTCCACATCTGGATGCGATGTGCTCTAACCTCACCACTGACTTCCCATGTAATAGATTCACACAACGCTGAGCTCTACAGTATGTGTCAACCACAAACATTAGGAAGAACACAACAGGAATCATCAGATAAACAAAACGATCATATAATAAACATCATTCTGTGTAGATTATGTTTGGTGATTATGTATGTTGACCTGATATATTTATATTATTTTATTTTTATTCAATATGTGGTATAAAAAGTAGCTATGAATTAATTATGTTGTGTCTACATATTTTCAATTAAAAAGAAAAAAAAATCACCAAATTATGCTATTTTCCCCAATGGTTGCATATTTATAAAAAAAATCATGTCAAAATTATTTCAACAGCTCTTACAATATCAATATTAAGCCATCATCTGGATAATATTATGTGTTTAACTACATAGACAAAAGCAGGACATTTGTTATTTGGTTTTATGTTTTTACTGTACTTTTATTGTGATTCTATTATTTGCTCTAATTTCATTGAGGTCTGTTTTTATTGTGTGACTGGGAACAACCGACACATTATAAAATAAGTTAACCTTATCTTATCTTATTTGCATGATTCTGAATAGCAAGAGGATTCTGATCATACTTCTTGTGTCAGAATTTGAGAATTTGTTGTTATTGATCTGATTTTCTAAAAGCAAAACCTCACTTAATCCCATTAATTCCATATATCCTCCAGCCCCAGTCGAATGATAAACCTACTGTTACACATACTGTACATAGCTTATTTTTTTTCTTTCTTTTATTTCCTCACTTAATAATGTTGTTAATAAATCTTATTTTTGTCATTCTGCTTATTATTTCTAATATTTATGCTGTATTATTTGCTTAGCTATTGAAATTAGAACGAGCAATATAGCAATAATAAAAAAATGTCCTGATACTTTTGTTATGATCAAATGGCAGAAAAAAAAATGAACAAAATAAACTATCAAAATAAGAATTATCCTAGATATACCACTAGGGGTTCCACCAGACAGTTCTACTGCCACTTGGCAGCCATTTATCTGCTTTGTAGAAGGCATGGTAGCTACCAACATACTGTATCTATGGAACTCCAATATCTGTGTACCGTTTGGGTTGGGTTTTTTAATTTATTTACTAATTTATTTTCTTTCTACCCCTTTATTAATTTTATTTATGTGTATGTAAACTCGCAAATATGCGTGTATGTATATGTGTACATACTGTATGTATGTGTGTGTACATATGTTTGAGGGGGGTTTATATAATTTTGTATGTATATTATCTCTGACTGTATAAACTTAACGAGGGTTCAGTACTTGGAGTGGGTGGGTGGG
>JAPQRQ010000016.1:28679960-28690441 GCA_037367365.1 Apogon talboti
TGCAAACGTAATTTCGTTGCTCTTTGTACTTGTGACATGTGCAATGACAATAAAGCTGATTCTGATTCTGATTCTGTAATGTTTGTGTTAACAATAGTTAGTGAGTCATCAACCGAATCAACACCAGAATCTACAGAAAAAACACGGATTTAATGTGTTCAGACTGCACAGACACTGATAAATACCTCTGATTTTATCCAAAATGTAATCCAATTAAAGACTAGTTTACTACATAGCACATAAAACATATGAAATGGTACTTAACACTCGATAGTGTATAAACCTGTGTTGAAAGAGGCTAAAAAATGTCTGTTTATCCCCAAAGACCAATGTGATGAGTTCATATGACCTAACACACACAAGACAAGAAATGTAACTGTATAGCCCACCTTTGAATAAGTGCACAAATCTGTGACGTATGAGGCTCCAAAAAGGTCACAATGTCTGTTTATCCCCAAAGACCAAGGTGAGAAGTTCATATCACAAGGGAAAGCAGTCGAACAAAGAAGACAACTAAATTAAAATATGAAGGGCTAATTAATAGTAATCACAGCAGCACATGGTGTGTGTGCAAAATACAATACGAGGCTGTGGTGTTTGTGTAAGTGGTAGTTAGCAAGTCTTCAACCGAATTAAGCTTAACACTGGCTTCACAGAAAACACAAGGATTGAATCTGTCCTTGTTGATCTGACGACACACTGATAAAGGCCTCTGCTTCTGTCAAACATGTAATCCAATTAAAGACTAATCAGCTAAATAGCACATAAAACCTATGAAATGGTAAGCTACTGTACATAAGACCTGATTAAGTGCAAAAACTGGTGTTGAATAAAGCTAGAAAAGTCAGAATGTGTGTTTATCTCCAAAGACTAAGGTGATGAGTTCATATAACAAAGAATATCACCCCATTTATATTTGACCTAATACGCACAATATATTAAATGTATCTGTATTTAAGACCTGATAAAGTGTGTAAACCTGTGATGTGTGAGTCTCAAAACAGTCAAAGGTCAGTTTATCTCCAAACAAGGTTAATGAGTTAATATTACAAAGAAAATCATCAAGTATATAATATAATACAGAAAACAGATGAAGAAAAATAGAATGGATTTGTTAATAATAATCAGTATGTGGTGTATGTGCAGACTACAATACGAGGCTGTGGTTAATGATAGCGAGTGAGTCTTCAACTAAATCAACACCAGCCTCCACAGAAATGACAAGAATTTAATATTTTCTTGGGAGGAACTGTTCACACTGCACAGACCCTGACGAAGGCCTCTGTCTGAAAACAGGCTTTTATCAAATACCAGTTTAAGGTTAGGGAAATATTATTTAAGACCTGATAAAATGTGTGAACCTGTGTTGAATGAGGCTGAAAAACATCAAAATGTCTGTTTATATTACAAAGATGAGCAATCAGGAGGTAGAGCGGATCATTCAATAACCGAAAGGTTGTCGGTTTGAATCCCGCTCTGTCCTAGTCATGTGTCCTTAGGTGTATGAATGTTTGGTAGAGGGGCTGTTTAGTAGCCGCAATTCCGTCTGTGGCTACAAATGTAGTTTACCACCAGAGTGAGAATGTGAGAGCGAATGAATAATGGATTAATAATAGAAATCTAATCCATTCAAAATAAATTCACGTCACATTTTTACAATCCAATACTTTGGCATCTTTGGCTCTTTATTCTTAACACTAATGAGGTCATTTTTTGTCACATCTGACACATCTCCTTCCGATATGTTCTGCTAGTGTTTTTGGGGTGTTCTTTGCAGTTCCAGAGCATTACAGTAAATATAATAACTGGGGTTTGTAGCCTATCACATGATCATTACCCACAGTCTACACTGACAGGTGTATGGAGGCAGATGTGTGTCTTTGTGCTGCCTGATGTTTTCCACACATATTAATTAATTGCCTGTATAATGTTGTGTCACTCGTCAAGCTGTTTTCCAGCCCTGAGTTTACTTTCCATTCCAGTCTTTGAACACGTCTTCTCTTGTCGCCGTCTTTGCTTTGTTCCCATCTGTCTCTTGTCTTCAGCTGTCATTGTGGAGAAGATGTTACTCCCAGTTGACTCGACTGCTTCAGTGTGTCTGAACTTAACTGACCTTCCGTTATATCCATGTGAGGTTACGTCTGTCTGCAGTGACTGATGGGATGAATGAGACGTTTAATGTTACTGCCGCTGTTGGTGATGTAGCGCCCTGAGCATGTGAGGAAATCAATAAAGGCTGAAAAATTTACCACGGCTTGACCTGAGGAAAGTGGACGGCCTTTGCTGGAAACATGTACTTCATATCCCCATACGTCTATTTATTGACAAACAGTTTATATGGATCATTTAGATGCTGTTTACACCCGGTATTAAAATGTGATCTGTGTCCTGTGTTTTGATCCAAACCTACCTACATCTGCATGGTTTGGCTCATATTGTGTGTAGATTTTAGGAAAGTGTAAACGCAATACATATTGTGTGTGCGCATAACAATAACTCCTATTGACTTCCTACTATATTCTTTAGTACCACATCAGCAAAAGTAAGAAAATAGGAAAGCAGAAAGTGTCAGTGGATGCACGAGCTGCAATGTCAACAGGAAATAAAACACCTGAAGGTTGATCATCATAAAGCTGAAGATAACAAGATAATAAATAAATAAAATATGCTAAGATAACTTTAATAATAAAGTGCTCTGATTCTGAATAAATAGCATGGATTATAATTTGATTATAATTTATAATACTGAATCCACTGAGCATCAAACACAGACAATGACATGACCTCCATGTCAGAATTTTAAGGTTAGTAATCCTGCTAATGCTAACTTTAAAATGGGCTTTTGTTTTGCCAAAATTATGTTGCTAATAATGTAATGCTTTGCCACCACTGGTCACAGATCAAGAACAAGAAAACGATAAAAACCCCATGCAAACATGCAAAGGAAACGTCAGATTGTCAACCCTCAAAGACTTAAACAGACGCAGCAGCCAGAAGCATCTACTGATCTAAAATGTTTAGTAACTTCTGATCATCTAATCCTATCAATACATGTAAATAATTGAAGTAAAATGCAGTTTGTCATCTTTTCATGGTCATCAGATATGACCCATTTGGACATTCAGAGGCTCTGTAGTTACCGTGGAAACCGTCATCTTCTACACCATTGATTCCATGGTAAAACCCATGGAGTTGGATCAATGACAGTGGACACATTTGTCTTTATGTTCAGTTGATGACATAATTAGAATCTCAATTCAGTACTAGTTGTATAGACGCAGAGGCCAGTGGATTATGATGCATATTGTAAAGACATTACATATTAAAGTCTACACTTATATGTTTTTGTTAGTTTGTCCTTGTAGTTTCGACCAAATGGTGAGATGTTAAACTGAACAGTAAAAATGACTTAGTGTGTTTATGAGGATAAAACTGGCCTTTAATCATGGTTATCCGTCAGCCCTTCCTGGTGTTAAACTCATGGAGGTTGTGTTATGCTACTGTTTGTGTGTCTGTAAAAGCTTGTTGGAAGGGTAGGGCGTGGGCCAAGAAGAACCCATTACACTTTGGAGCAGATCCAAACCACCATTTGGAAGGTATGTGCTTTGACGGGTTCCCTTCAAGGTGTATAGTAGACTACTAGACTGTGTTTGGATCTGCAGGCCTTAGATCTTTATCAAGCCGGCTGTACGCTGCCGGGTCTGGATTTTTAGATTTACCCAGTGAGGGTATTCTACAAACCAAAACCTGCAGCGACTCCTAAATTTTACAAAACATAGGTCTGTAGCTCATCTTGGGTCTCCTTGAACATGGTCTGGATATGGATAGGCCCTCTAGACTTCACCACTGGGATACTGGGTGCATTTGGTCATTTTTTCGGAAATGGAGGCAGGTATTCCACATCACACACATACTTCCTGATATTATCTATCGGCATGATACGGAAGACAACAAAGAACTGAGAGCATAATTTCATTTCATTCCTCAATCTGCCATATTTGATGGGGGTTGATACTCCGATATCGTCTGATAATATACAGTAACTGACGACGAAATCACATCCACTCCATAAGCAACCTAACAACAACTGAAATGCATCTTGGGGTGACAACTTGTTTAGAAGATGTTTCTTTCAGTGTGTTCACTAAATCATAGCATGAATCGGCATGGTGGATATGATCTAATGGGGTCTGTGATCTCTGGTTCCCAAAGTTTTCCAGCTCAACCCCTGAAACACCAATCTTCCGTATGTCTCCTCTGGACCCAAATTTACAAAAATACGTCATCACTTGCCATAATTTGTTCTGACTCTTGCCGTGTCAAACCAAAGCTGCATTATATACACATTACTGGAGTGTCACAACAACAGTTACTTATAGTTAGATCATGTCAATAATCACAAATAATATTAGAATGGCAGCAACAACGACATAAAGTAAAGCCCAGTATATACACCTTGTACACTTATTTATCTACATTTCTTTTAATTATCATATTGATAATATTTGACTATTACATATTGGCCATATTTTGAAGGCTCATAACATGGAAATGGTTAGCGATATCAATATAGTTACTATTAAGCACTAATAGAAAGTAATATATGGACTTTGATTGAATTAGTTGAGTTCTCCAGTGAAAGTACCACCCACTTCTATTGGGGGGTTGATCTGCATCAACACCACAGGACTCTAACATAGCGGCAGAACCTGACAACCTCATATTCAAGCTGGTATTGATTCTTGATAGAAGATGCCGATAAGATACAGGGGCATTTGTCCTTGTTTTTCTTCCACTTTCTTAACTATTGCATTTTTAAATTTCATTTTTTTCCCCAGTTGTGTTTATAGTCTTAAGCTGCAGGACTGAAACGGGCTATTACTCAAGCACATTTTCAAGGCACAGCGGTTCCCATGACCATATTTTATCTCTAGTCTCTGGGTATCCAGTTAATAAACTGCACTATCAGTACAGAAGCTCTTTGTAATAAATGAGGGATCCGACTTTCTGCTTTGGAGGAACGTTTGTGTCTCTGTGATGGAATCATCTTCTACGCCGTGGTCTGCAGGGGAAGCTTCATCTCAACCCCCGACAGGAAGAGGCTGCCCAGGCCGGTTAAGAAAGGAGAGTGGTGGATAAGTTATCATCCTCATGGAGAATGTGGACAGACTGGCAGCAGCTCCTCCGGCGACGAAGAGTGTGGAGAGGAGATAACACTGATCCTTCCTTTCTAGAGATATCACACTTTACATTCAACACTGCATTTTTTTCAGTGTTTTAGTTTGTTTTCTTAATATCAGTTTAGTACAAGTGCAAAAGTAGTTTTAGTTTGCATTTTTATTTTCAAGATTTGATTGGCATATCTTTACTGCGTATCGTTACCTTGTACTTGTACATGTGTAATGACAATAAAGTTGAATCTAATGTAATCTATTTACTTTAGTTTTTTTTATTCAATTTTAGTTTAATATATTATGATGCATAGTAGAATTACTCTGAGGGGATGAGGCTCTGCAACCTCTTACTTTCTTAGTTGATGTACAGATTAAACGTGTTTAGTGATTCCACCATCATTACATTTCCTGCCATGACTATATTTATCTTCTTATATCATTGGTTTGTCTCAAAATTTATCTGTTCCAACAACCCAACAGCATCCACTCAGTTCCATAAGTCTTGCATTTATTTTATGTATTGTCATTTATTAGACTTATTTTCCATTCTCTTATTTGTGTATAATAATAACATGTTGTATTATTTATTGATATTCTTCTGATTCTCTGTATGGTGACCTTATAGTGATGTGTTTTGAAAGACACTTAAAAGACTTTAAATAAAATGTATTGATATGCAGATATGAACAGTTCTGAATGTAAATGTGAACTTTGTTCATAGGTCACCTGTTTAATACATCCATCTG
This sequence comes from Apogon talboti, assembly GCA_037367365.1. Classification (NCBI taxonomy): domain Eukaryota; kingdom Metazoa; phylum Chordata; class Actinopteri; order Kurtiformes; family Apogonidae; genus Apogon; species Apogon talboti. The sequence continues at coordinate 28,685,881 of JAPQRQ010000016.1, forward strand.
CTTCAATAAGAAGGTTTGTCAGACCCCATTATATTCTCAGGAACAGTTTAATAAAATGTCTGAAAATCTGGCCCAAACATTCACTTGGACTAATGGATGGATTAACCACAGTCTGGGGGCCAAAGGTCAAAGGTCATCATGATTTCTCAGAGCATTTTTCGGCCACGTTTAAAAATTCAACTGTTAATTTCTGATAAATTCTATAGACATGTGTAATAGGATACAATTATAAAATGGTGACATCTTAAAGTTCTGCTAAAACCATTTTCTGTCCATAATTTAATATGAAGGTGAACTATAATTTAGGGCAGTAAAAATGCAAAAAGACTATTTACTGAAGATCAGGCAAAAACATCAGTTGCTGTGAGTCATTGAATCCCACCTAAGATACTCTTAATAATCATGTCGTTGCCTAAAACATTGTAGTATTTGGAAACTTAACCAGCTCATAGTGTTGAAGAAACACTAACAGGGTAGAGTTGGGTGTAACGCGGTCACTACTGTTACACAATCTCCTTATCAGTCTTATTAAGGCTAACCACAGTTTTTTTTTTTTTTGCACTATTTCAACATCGATTGATAGCTTCAGTAATTTCTTTGTATATTTATGCAATATAGGTTTTTTATATTTCTGTTATTCATTGGTAGGTTGTTGAAATAAACTGGGTTTTTTTGGTAAAAGATGTGTTTGTTGCCTGCAGAAAAAGATAAATGATCTAACTTAAATACTGTAATGTCATAAGGTGGAATTTTGTTCTGTTGTTTTTCTGGGTAATTCAACATCTGATCAAGAACAGTTGAAAAGCAGCCATTTGAAGAACATTTGGCCTAAGCTACAAATTGATAATACAATTTTAAATTGCGATAAATATTATTTGAATAATTATTTTATTATCTTAGGGTTTGTTTTTACTTAATTTCACTCAATATTGAAAATCATTTCTATCATTCTAAATGTTGTTTAAATGTTTTACCTCTAGATTCTTGAAACATCCGTCACATTCTGACCATAAATTATCATTTTAAACCACAAGTAACATCTGGTTTCTTTAACTCAGTCTTTACACTCAGAACTAATATTGATTTGACATTTACCATGATCATTGATCATCATGATAATATTTCTTAAGTCCTACAAGCTCTAGGTGTGACATGTCCCAGTATTTTTTCCATATAGTGTTGGCGTACACAGACCCTTCAATAGTGACATTTATACAAATATCATTCTAACAGACTAAAACATGACTTTTAAGCCTGAAGAAAAATATGTTGCACAAAATTCATTAGGGTAGACTTATATATATCACGACAAAAACTATGAACTATTACTAATGCAGTTTCAGTAGTCTTTTATTATTAAAATATCACATACTTATACTTAATGTACAGCAGTTCATTCCAGTTTTATAAGACCAAAAGTACTTTCAGTTTTTGGAGGAACTGACTAGTTTTACTGTTTTCTGGTATTACGATGATGGACTCAGATTAGAATCTGAAAAACGTGGCATGAAAGATTCACTGCATCAAGTATAATTCACAAAACCACTGTTATTAAAAATCATACTATGCAAAGTACTTTAATTTATAGCAACCAAGACAAACTAAGTTGATTTTATCTTTACTTCTATTTTCATTTAGGTGTTATTTTTACTTTTTGTGTATTTATTTATGAAACTTTGCTTTGTTTTTTCATGCCAGTTATTTTATCACTGCGAATTTCAATATGTTCCATAATAAACCATGTAATAAAATATTACTAATGTGCAACAATGTGAACTAGTCAACTGATTATTGCCCACTTGTGATATTCCTTTGACTTATTCTTTATATTTTGTGTTGCTGGTCTTTCTTTTTTGCTCTTCTTCTTTACCATGTGATTGAAGGATTATCTTGTATTATTGTAGTTTAATATAATATTCACTCACCAGTCCTAAATAGAAAGAGTGATAGAGATTAGGGTGAAAAAAGTATAAAATATCTTTGCTTATACACTATTAATCATCTAATCATGTAATTATCATGTATTAAAAAATAAATAAATAAAAAATCATCTAATCATGTCATATATAATGATCATATTTCATCAGTCAGAGCGACCAAGCCTGCACTTTCAATGGAAATATTTGAGCTAAATCTTCAACACATTTGATCATTTATTTAAAAACAGCCATGAACAGTAAAATCATGTTTTTCTTGGAGCTGTTAACATCTCATATTGACCTGAAATACGAGTCGACAACGCGCCTCTCTTTGTACGACGCCTAAAGGTCGCCCACATTTGAATTATCACTTTATGGCCCGTTCTGTGTTGACAGCCGGAGACTTTTTCTTCCTCCGAGGGGATTTTCTTGGCGGTATTTTGACAGAAGCACTTGAGATTTTCCACTCAGGTAAAGACTGAGTAAACAGAGCGACTGTGAAGTGGCGACCACGAAGACGGAGGCAACGTGGGCCACTTGACAAATCTGCGGATGCATGAAAGTTGAAGTGGAAGGCGAGGTTTTGGGCGAAATCAGTCGGTGCTGAAGCTGAAAGTGTGGGTGTTACAACAGCCATAAATAAAGCATTTACCTTCCAAATTCCCTTCTTCCCTTAGCCAAAATCCTCCTTCCTTCTTCATCTCCTACAAAGTCTGAATTCATCGTTCGCCTCGGTTCGTTTCCAGCTCTAACAAATTAGTTGATATCTTCCGCACAAGGGAAACGCTGCCGAATTAAACCTGAAAAGCATTTTTTATTATTTTGGATTAAAATGTTAAGGATGTTTGACTCCCATAACAGCCAGTTTATCACCTCTCTCCAATTCCATTTGTCCATTGTGGTCAATTTATTTTCCATGCCAGGACTCTGTCCACAGTGCTTGATAGGAAGTTAATTTTAGAGGAGGTGGTAATGAGGTTTGACAGTAAATTAGTTTTGGAGCTGCAAAGAGCGCAGGTTTTGAAGGTCACGGATTATATGAACTTAAATAAAAGGTTGTAGTCTTTCACTTAAAAAAAAAATATGCAGAGGGAAAATAGTTGTGATAAATAGTACAATCTGCGCCTCAGAGAGTTTAATTTTCAGTAGGGAAAATATTTTAGCATTGGCAAAGCAACGTTTGGCTGCGGAGTGATGTGATATTGCCAGAAAGATGGAGCAGGTCTGGTTGGTAAACGTCCAGATATCTGTAACTATATAAAGTAAGGACGGCTGTCAGACTCCTATCAGAGGGGTGTAGCAAATAAAATGTGTTTAGACTCTATACAAATTTTTTAAAAAATCAGCCTTTTACGTTTAAAAGTCAGCAACAAGAAGCATTACCTGCAAAATGTACAGGTATTTATGTTTTTCTGTATCGATACATGTTGACCTTTAACATCTGCCTTCCCCAAACTACAGAACAACCCATAAAACCATGTAATGGAGTTGTTTTATTGGGTTGCCAGTTGTGTGGATAAAATACATAACAATAATATGACGTGTGAATTAATTGTCGTACTATAGAAGAAAAGTTTATGAATGTGGACCTCAAGAGAGACTAAAAAAAACACGACAAATATGATGTATACAAGATGGAACAAGAGCAAAATGATCTAAACTGGAACTGAGACAGACATAGAAGCAGGTGAAGAACAAAGAGGATAATTTAAGTAAGCCTACCCCACTTCGATCATATGGAATTGGTTTGGCTTTTACCCTAACAACAAAGCGCAAACAACAGTAATTTGCAAAATTTGCAGACACGGTTCGCACGTCACATGACAATACTACCAACCTGTTCAATCGCCTGATAACTATATCATGACTCACGTTAATATACACGCCACTTTTAATTGGCGTGTTATCTGTACGCATTATAAGCTTTCCGTGCATATGTTCACGTCAACAATTTTAAAGCAAACATCTAGTAAAGGCACTCTTTATGAGGAGAGTAGAAAACGGTGGAAAGAGGTAACGGAAACAGTGACTTTTTACCTGGCAAAAGATATGCAAATTAGTCTCAAACATCAATGTAAAGAATTAAGATAAAATCAAGATTGTAATTTTATTTTTAAAAAATTGTGATATATCGCCCACCCCTATCTCAGATATTAGTATCTTTGATACTAGCCAATGTTATCTTACAAACTAATCTCAACCTGTTAAGATTGAGATTAGCTCCCAGAAACTACCGTAAATTACTCAAACCGTAAATTACTCAAACACTTGGGAATTAGCATTTTCACACATGCTTTACAAAATGCATTGCAATTCCAGCTGCATTTATTCAACAGTGACAGACTTATTGATAATGTACGTGCTATGTAATTTGTTGTGTATTTTTGTGAGATTGTGTCATGTGACAGTGTCACACTGAAGTTGTAGAACAGGTGGATTAATCAACAATAAATCATCCAGTCCTACCCGAGTATGGATCACCTGTGTGGATCTGTTTCCTTACTTGCTAACTAGTGCCTTCACTCTGTCAGTGAATTTTAAGCACATTCTGTCTGAGGTTGTAACTAGTGCTGCCGCGATTAGTCGACGTAGTCGACGTAATCGACCATGAAAATTAGTCGACGACAATTTTATTAGTCGAC
>JAPQRQ010000016.1:28697994-28710540 GCA_037367365.1 Apogon talboti
TTTATGTTTTGGCCGCTGAGTTGTATTCAAAATAAAATAGACACAACTAAATAACAAACACTTGATTTAAAAAAAAATAGTCGTTTAGATTAGTCGACTAATCGAAAAATTAGTCGAAAGATTAATCGTTGGAAAATTAGTCGTTAGTGGCAGCACTAGTTGTAACTGCAGATAAACCCTGACATGTAAACCTGTTTGACCTCAGATCGACTTGCTCTGCTTCATAAAACTCTACTCATGCAAATCCCAGAGTCTGAAACACTTTGCATACAGGTTTCAGCCGTTGTTTCGAATCCTGACATCTGTTCCTTCTCTCTGCTCCTTTACTGTATCTCCATTATCCTAAACACTGATGTCTGTTTCCTTCAGGAAGTGTGAACATGTCAGATACCAACTGAAGCCTACAGCGCCCTCTGATGGACACTACAGGAAACACAGTTTGACATTTTTGCATTAGTTTGCATCTGGGACTGCAGCTAACATCTTTAACATGTCACTTTCATTTTCCGTTTGATTATCTTGGAGAATTATATGTGAGAAAGTGTTGAAAAATACTCATTATAAGGCCATGAATCTTAAAGTGGTCAATAAAGCACACAGAACTATTGAAATGACTGGTATATATACAAGGAAGTGAGAATTCTAAGAAACTACAGAAAATGGAATCCATTGCTTTGCTTGATGAAAATTGCCAATATTTATTAAAAAGTCATGAACTATATTCGTTGTATATTAGTTATACTGATTAAGTGTCTAGGCTGTGAAAAAGTAAAAGAGAAATACTGATTAAAGGTTGTATTTTTGGTGTAAAATACAGTCCAACAGAAAGAAATAGTTCATTTATTATTGTATAAAGCAGAAAAATGCAGATAATTCTCTCATTTAAGAAGCTAAACCAGAGAACATTTAATCCTCTTGTTTGAGTTTTCATTATCATTTTTAATATCGTAATAGTAAAATCACTTCATGAGATCGGTGACTAATTGTTTAGGTTGTAACGTGAGAAAGTAAAGAAAAATTCCTTTAAAAGTACATACCAAGTTTTAAAGTTGTATTTTTGAGTTAAAAATAGTCCAGCACAAAGAAATATTCATTTTCATTATGAAGCTAAAAAAACTACAGATAATTATCACATTTTAGAAGCTAAATCAGAGAACATTTGCTCCTTTTTATTCATTTTTGACTAAAGCATGACTTGAACAAAATAATACCTAAAAAAAAAAACCTGAATTATCTCATCTGAATTATACGTTTACTGAAATCTGATAGGAGAATGTCTTTATGGTGACATCTTCAAGTTGCTTTTTTCCTTTTTAAATAATCCAACACCAAGAAATATTTAATTTACTGTTATAAAAAGCCAATAAATGCAGATTATTGTCCCACTGAAGAAGCTAAACCAGGGAATATTTGCTCCGTTTGCTTTATTTTTTATTAATACATGAGTAAAAATGTGATTCTTTTTCTAATTTGTCAGCTACACATTTATGTAAATCAAAAAATATGAAGACTTGTGATACTTTCAGGTGGCATATTTGGTGATAAAACCAGTTCTATACCCAAAAAATATTTGATTTACAGTTATTTAATGCTGAAAAATGTATATAATCCTTAAAGCTTTGAAGTTTAAACAGAAAATATTTGCTCCTTTTTATTTATTTCTGATTAATACATGACTTGCACCATTTAATAATTTCTATAGAAAATCTCATTAAAGTATCTTATTAACTGCATATTGAATTGAATCAGTATCTGGTAACATCTTAAAACCGCTTGTTTAGTGTTAAAACCAATGCAACACTAAGAAATATTTAATTTACTGTTATGTAAAGATGAAAAATGCAGATTATTGTTGCATTTAAAAGGCTAAACCAGAGAACATTTACTCATTTTGCTTTACTTTGATTAAAAAACGACTTTTAATAAAACATGCTCATTCATTTTCTTCTAATTTAATGATCATTTCTGGTACATATTTACTTAAATCAGAAAAGACAGCATCTTTCTCGTGGTGTTACCTGATGTCTTCAAGTTGCTTATTTGATGTTAAAACCAATTCAATACCAAGAAATATTCAATTTACTGTTACATAAGATTATCATCACACTGCAGGGTGACATTAGGTCCTTTTACTTCATTTTTGATAAATACATGACTCAATATAATAAAAAATGAATTATTTTTCTAATGACTGATTTAATTTATCAGATACACATTTATTTCAATCAAAAACTATATGTTGTGATATTTTCAATGTATTTACTTATTTTAAACTTATAAAATCTAATCTACTGATTATGTTACCAGCTAAATATTCACCTTTTTCTAGTTTCATCACCATTCTGGTTATTATTTCTTAATACAACAGATAAATCTGAGCCTGTAAGATGTAACAACCCTGGTCTTCTACTAATCACACATGAGACAAACCCATAAAGGCGTCTAACAGGCTCTAAACGAGAAGCTGAACTGTTTAGTGATATTTTTCACAAACTAATCTGTCTAATTAAGTTATTATCCCCGCCAATCACAGACAGGACAGGGAGATCGCCGTCCAAAGCCTCATGAGGAGATCAACCCTGAGCTTAAGGCCTCATCAAGAAGAAGATTCCTCAGATTCCCCTCATCTATTCCGGGAGGTGACCTGTCAATCAAACACTGATGGAGCCCAGATTCATATCAGAGGCCGACACCGACAGCTGTTACATAACCACGGATAATCCACGTGGACGACGTATGCACCAACACACACTCTGACAGACAACAACGCACAGCAGCTGCCGAAAACACACAACGAACACACACCTTATGAGGAGCCAAGAGAAACAGATAGACAAGATGGATCCAGTTCAAGCATCAGAGTGCAAATGGCCTACTTAGACTTTAAACTGGGTAATTAGAAACCTAATCAGGGCTCACTTCTCACCCCTGATGAACTTAATGAAATGCCGCGCTCCTGTCCTCGTATACGTGACACTCACACCGACACAGATCCACTGACAGCTGTGGATGACTGCAAATAAACCTCACGCCATAATATGTCAGCAGATGTTGCTCTGAAATAAGACGAAGGAAAGACCGAAAAGAGGGGAAATCCACAAGAAAAGGAAAAGTTTAGTTACAATTATAGAACTGTAGAGTCACGTCTGAATGCGAACAGCAGTAAATCACATATTTAACTGCCTGACAACAGACTAAAGCCTCTTGGCCAGTCAGAATCAAACTACCTCTGCCAATTGTTTCCAGTCGGAAATGCTCAACCATTTAAATCAAGAAATACTACTGCTACTTTTTTTTTTGTCTTACTTTGTCTGTCTTTATTTTGTTCTCCACCGTGTTAGTCTGTTGTTTAAAAAAAGACCACAATTCCATGAATAAAATTTTCAGGAAGTGGAAATTATCCATACAAACTGTTGGCATTTAGCAATAGCTTACCTATGACTCCCTGCTGCTCCTGTAGCTCCTCCCCTTTTGTCCAAATATGGTCATATCTACAGCCCCATTTGAAGGCTGTCATTTGAGGAATTTCATATATATATAACATCTGGAGCATTTTGTCATATTGAGTGGATCAAATGTTGACCCTTAAAGGGCTGAACTATTTTTGCAGTGACTTCCAAATTAACATTTCTCATTTTTCTTCAACCTTTCCTATGTGATTCATTACTATTTATTATTCTATTCTGTCAATTTTTCAATGAGAATCAGGTATTTTACTGCATTTAATTTACTGATCATGTAGATGTTCATAAAAACTCAGGGTAAATTCAAAGGTTATTATATCAGAACAGAGAAAACTGAAAACTGTTTTTCCAGCAAAATATATCGAGATAAGATACAATAAGATAAGAATATTCGTCACATGCACATTTATACATAGCACAATGCATAGTGAAATGTATTTTTGTACCTACAGCCAATACTAAAATAGAAAAAACAGACATGAAGCACACAATATTTAAAAAAAACATAAAAATATAGATTTATATATTTTTTTTAAAGTATGGAGATCTAGTCTGTACAAACAATTTTCTCACAACAATTTCTCATTATTTAACATTTTGTGAAATAGTGAGAATTATTCAGAGAATGGGTTTTACTCCAAAGGAATATTTGTCTGAGCTACCAGATCCACTTCAAAACGCTGTCTGTACTTTCATTCACTTTTCACTGCAGGAACAACCATTACGAATGACTTTCCAGAGATTCTAATAATGTGAGGGTGGCCCATATACACTGGCCCCGAGCAGCAGCTGTTACTGGAGAACTTAATATTGATAAAAGTGGTGTCAGTGGGCTTTGTCTACGTCTAAATATTTAGGCTAAGATCAGGTATCTGCACCGCCTGAGGGTCCATTATGAGTTTTATGTGAGCAGAAAATGGGATCCTGAGAAAGAGGCTGAAGAAAACACAGTCTGAAAGCTTTATAAGGTTGATGAAACCCTGGTTTAAAGTTAAGGGAAATAGTGAAATATATGTAGATAAATGTGAATAAAAAGGGAAAATGGACAATAATGGCGACGAAACAAGGAAATTCACTGTCAGAAACACCTTGTATCCACACACCTTGGATGAATTATATGCACTTTTTTAACAAACAGTAGTTTTCTTTTATTATTAAAGGTACTTTTTAACTCTCAGAGACATAAACAGCCACTGATAACCAAAAGCATCTACTGATGTAAAATGCTTAATAACTTATGAAGCACTAATCCTATCAACACATGTAAATAAGTAATTTAAGATAAAATTCAATTTGTCATCTTTTCATGGTCAGATATGACCTATTTGGATGTTCAGAGGCTCCGTAGTGAACGTGGAGCCATCGTCATCTTTTGCAACACTGAATGACCAGTAAAACCCATGTAGACAGATGATATATTTGGCTGCAAATGTCACTTTTTCAGTTTTCTCTGTTCTGATATAATAACCTTTGAGTTTTCATAAACATCTACATGATAAGTAAATTAAATATAGAAAAATACCTGACTTTGACTGAAAAATGCAAAATGCAGAGGAAAATAGTATAATAAATGGTGATGAATCACTTAGGAAAGGTTAAATGAAGAGAAAAATTTACTTAGAGGTCGCCACAAAAGTAGCTCTCGGTCTGTGGCATCTTAAGCCCGGTTGCCCCAGTTCCATCTGTGTTGGCATGGTAATGCTACATCACTAGAGGAGCATCAGCTAAAAGCTAAAAAAAAAAAAACAATATTTGGAAAATAGAACACAACTCAAACAACAAGCACTCAAAGAGGCAACTATGTTAAACTAAGTTAACAGTCTAAGACCATAGTATGAGCTACAGACCAATGAAACAAACTTTGCAGCGCTAAGCTAACACTAAGCAGATCCAACGGCCCAAGTGTTATTTAAAGTCATTGAATGAGACAAAGAAGAGCTGAAATAAAGCAATACTTATGCATTTTGGCTTACCTTGGCTGTTTTCTGATCATAAATTGCTTTTATATGAATGACATTTCTGCAATCGGCTTATCCATTGCTTGGTGTTACATAGAAATTATTCCCCCTGGAAACACAGTACCTGGGCCATTTGTTTCCTGTGGGAAATTTTTCTGCTCAAGGGTAGCAATTCTACTTTTCACTGGACTTTTTATTACTGGACTTTGAATTTTATACAGTGTCTATCATAAGGTAGTGAAGAAAAAAACAAACAATGGGGGGGAAATATAATAGTAATAAGTAATAATACTCTATGGACTGTATTTACATGACGAGTATAAGTAGGCCTATTATTAGGTGTTTAGGTCTTTGAGGGTTAATAATATATTCTTAGTCCGTTATCTCTATCCATCCACTCTGTCTGAGGTTCATGTCATGAACCTGAGTCCTAGTGGATTTCCCACTGCGCGGGAACGCGCCGCGCGCCCGCGGAAGCAGGGCGTTTGGGCGGTGAACACTTGTGGAACAGCTGGCGGAGAGAGGCCTGTTTGTCTTGTGGTCTCAATAATACGGTGTCGGTTTACCAGCTCTGGGGATGTGGGCTCTCCCTTTGTAACGCTTACCCAGGGTCTTAGTGGTCTTTGTCCGATTTATATTTTAATTATCCGCTAAACTGCGGCTGAAGCCATGTGGGAAAGCGCCGCAGACTGACCTCAGCGGCTGTCAATCATCAACAACGAGGAGGAGGAGAAAGAGGAAGAGGAGGATGAATGCTGCAAATGAGGAGGGAATATACACACTCATTTAACTCATGCATGATCATGTCAAACCAGACTACAGGTGAGAGGCTTCATCTGCAGCTGAGAGGTTTTTGTTTTCTTTATTTAGGTTATTAATGGCACTTCTCTACGAGTTAAAAACCTCCAGAATAAAAGCAGTGAAACTTCACCAAATTTGAGTTATGAGTAAATAAAAGTCCAAATGCTGGTTGGCCGTAGTTTTCAAGATACAGACTTTGGAGAAAAGGTAAAATAGTGTCAATTAATGAGAGAATGAGTTTTATTCCAAAAGAATGTTTGTGTTTAGAGCTACCGGATCTACTTCAAAACACTGTCTGCACGTTACAATTGTTCTTAGTTCTACAGTTATTTATACTCGAACATTTATAAATCTATTTAATGAATGGATATAAATCAAGATATATCTCTAATGATACTTTACTGTGAAAACACTTTCAGGTCCATCAAAAGAATGAGGTTATCTGACGCCATCTGCTGGTCCGTAAATCCATCAAGATGCTGAATACAAAGGTCTGACTGAAACACAGGTATACAGTATATATACAGTATATATACTGTATTTTGTTTATATTATAAAATAGAAACTAGAAAATAAAACCCTACTTGTAGCTCCTTAATGACAGCATCTGTACAAACAGTCTGAAATGCAAATCATATGACAAATGAAGATTGATTATGATCTAACATACTACGTTTTCATTTTTTCTATATTCCATAGGACATACTCAGTTTGTGTTTGTTAATAGCGTGTTTGTCTGTTTCCAAGTAAGCCTATAAACATAGTGGAGTTTTTTTGTTTGTTTTTTTTTCCATTACACATGTTTTTGGGGTTTTTTGTCATGTTTGTTTGTTAGTGCCCCCAGTGAAAATAGTAAAAAAAATTAATGAAAAAATTTGATGTATAATTACATAAATGCACCACAAATTGCATTTTTGCAGCGAAAATACAAAGTTAAATAACTAAATGACCATAAATAGGCTATGATACCATCTTATTGTAAAATCTATGAATCCTATATCATCTAGTTTGAGGCTACTTTTTTAGAATAATATATCCTGTGTAAAAGCCACCATTTATTGCTCACGCAAAGATGCACCTGGATCAACACTTATTTGTCTTTATGGTAAATAGAAATGGCACATTTTGTTTAATTCAGCGCAACATTAAAAGTTTCTCTTCATTTACTTAAGAACATAATGTAATACTTGTAATATATCTACATTTATTTTATTTTTCTTCTGCTGTTGCTATTATTTTATATAATTCAACTCCAGCTCATAAAGAGATCATAACAGGGGAAAACAGGCAAGAGAAGAATCATGAATCCCCGTTACAGATCTCAAAGGAAGCCCTCTGCTGTTGGTGCTGAATATTAAGTGGCCGACAGATGATTTGCCCTTGTGTTTGTCCTCCTCTGATACTTCCTCTCCGGGCGTCACATCCCCCATGAAGAGGCTAATCTGCTCCCAGCGGGACCCCTCCCCATGAGGACCTGACAGAAAACACTCAGACCAACCAGCCTTTGTTTGCAGTCGATGCAGGCCGGACGCCTTCTACATCAGCAGCTTCCACCGTTTCTTTGTATCAACCACATCAAACCATGAGGAAAGAGTCAGACATCAGAGTTGGGTTGTGTCTGTTTTATCTCTTATACAACAGGGATTCCTCAACGCTGTCAGCTTAAGAGACAAAAAAAGAAACTCGGCGCTTCTTCAGGACCCAAACTATTGTTTTTTTGTGGTTAACTCATCTAAGAAATGAGTCGAGAAGGGAATGTCAGAACTGTAATAACAGCTAAAACTGACAAATAATGCACTCAAAACACTAATCACACCATGTGCAAGTGCAGCTACATTGTAAATATGTATATATTATTTAAATCTAAATATATATAAATATTGTTGGAAAAGTTCAGAGAGACGAGGCAGAGTCGTTGGATTCTGGAACAAAAAGCTTTTACTTGCAACAAGGAGTCAAGTACATACAGCAAGATGCCACAGCAGTTGACTGACAGCCATTCGAGAGCTCAGATTCTTATAGGTTACACAATCAGTTTTGCGTCTCACAACAACATGATGTACGTCAGAGTTCATGCCCCTCCTTTACTGTCATGGGGGGCGAACACCCTCCATACAGCAGAAGTATGATGTTTAGACTCCTTCCAGGGACACAGCCAACGTAGGCACCTTCCAGGCCGGAGAAACCATAGATCAGAGACAAGATGGCACCATGGTTGTTAGGGTGTCGTCCTGACCTGATTGGTGCATGCGGCTTTGCCGAACAGCTTGCAGTCCAATGGGTAGCCTTAACGTACAGTTCATGTGAGACACACAGCCTTAGGATGAGAATAGTCTAACATTATAGTTTTCTAACAAATATGTTTATTTAAATAGCAGATTTCTTTTTTCTCTTTATATTTCATGTTGTCCTTGTATATTTTCAGCCTGTCTTCCCTGCACTTTATGTTTTTATTTGCTTAGCTTATCTTATTTTATCTTATCTTATTTTACCTTATCTTAAAATAAGGAACCAATGAGATATTTTCTTATAAAAGAGCGTGTTTTGTCCTTAATAATGTGTTAAAGAATGAAGCTGGAGCCTCCCGCAGCCTGTGAGGGATTGAAGTGACACAGTGGAACAAAAGACTGAAGTAGATCTGAGTTTAACGGAGCTCGTCCATGGGTCTGTCCGGCCGTTTGATGTCCCCGGGGAACACACAACTCATGTAAGCCCCCTGTAATTTACCGTTTGGGGTTGCCTGGGTAGGGTTAATTCCCATGAGGACCCTGGTCTCAGTGTTTTTATAAAGTCAGGATTTGTAAGGCTGGTCTGGTTGACCCCCTGCAGGTCACGAGGGCAGAGGAGACCGCGACCCTCTTCTGGATGGAAGTCAGGTCTGAAGTACCAGATAAATGTAAGTGGAAGGACGATGTATTTAAGAACAAATACTGATGCTGTACGACGCTCCAACACCAGTAAATGTAATCCTAAAATAAGAAAATACGAATAAATGTAATTAAAGTAGTAAAACTAAGTGGCTCTTTTGCAGATTTACATCTTTGGAATATATCCAGCAGCATACGCACAAGCTCATCACATTTTGTCTGTAATGTTGTTTTAATTTTCCTTTAATTTACTACTTTTTTTTTTCTTTTTTAACCAATAATTGTTTTGACTCTCAGGAAAGAGTTCATCCTTCCACGAAAAGTGTCTTTAACCTCAAGGCAACATATGCAAATTGATCTTTTTATCCAAATAACATCTTATAATTGAATAAAATTGAAATATTTACACTCTAATATCAAGTGAGATTATAATCGACAAACAGTATGACAAATGACCAACTTTACCTGCACAAAGTTTGACATTTTCAGTTGTAAAATGATTGTCTGATGATTTTCTACCCATCTTGTGCAGCCATCAGGTAAGTAAGGAAGTAAGAAAATCACAGTTTTTATGATTATTGTTGAGTCAATTCATCAGTTAATTGCAGGCCAACAAGTCAAATAGGATGGATTAATTTTTTTGCCTCTGAAATGTATTGGATGCTGCTAAACCCATTTCATTTTCAATATAATATCAGATGTATGAACACAAATCTCTGTCTAAACTCAGATTTTTTTTACTTATACCAGATCTGTTTTCCTGTTGTTTTTGTGGACACCCTCCATGGCGGCTGGTACCCCTGACTCCGCCCCTCCTCGACTGTGATGGCGTCCAGACGTGCCGGCAGAGTCACGGCGCTTCTTACCCGTCACGGTCAACTCCTGGCTGCTGCAGCAGAGGAAGGTCAGGATTAGCAGGGCGTGTTTGCTCTCCTGTAACCTTCAACCTGCCCTCTGGGCCGACCGACCTCCAAACTGACACAGTGACCGCCACCGTTGAAGGAGTAAACAGTCACAACAACACCAGGCGACGTCAAATCCCCCCTTATGGACGTTCACACTATTGTTCTCAATCACTGTAAAGAAAAGACAACATTAGCATCAACAAACAGCAGCATTTGGACACATTAATCCTCATCTGTTGCAGTTTTTCACTATAAAAACATATCACAGACACACATGTTAATATTTATGACCCAGTGGCTGCATCTGATGATAAGATAAATATAATAAAGCAACATATATTAACACTTTCAGCTGTTTTTCTGCATTATAGCTTTGTAATAACATATAAAGCTGTGGTTATCAAGTTGTATTCACTTAACTGCACTGTGTAATCATGCAATTATATTCATTATCAGATGCTATTATATTAAAGTGATTTATTTCTGTAGTTTCTGGAGTAAAGAGTGGTAAATGTAAAGTCAAAAAAGAAGTTTTAGCTGACTACATTATAAACTCCTGTATAAGAGAGAAAACAACTCCTAAGACATGCTAAAAATTAGGTGTTTATGGATTTATGTGCAACTTTACTGTGTTTTCTGTGACTTCATGTGGACAATAAATGCAACAAAACACTTAAAAATAAATTCTTGTACCATTATCTCAGGTTTATTTCTGTATTGACCTGTTTAAATGATCAGATGTGACAGATTACAATTAGTTTTAAAGGTTAGTTTACAAAAAGATCCATAATTAATCAGAAAAAGCAGCTAATGTGTTAATAGTAATTCCATTATGCTTTAAAATCATTGCAAGACTTGTTTATCTGTCAATAACTGAATGTTTGAGGTTGATTCAATATTAACTGTTCTCGTAGTTCATTGTTGTAATAATCTAAACCTGTGAAAATACACCCATAAATAAAATTATGTGCTTAATTGTCCGTATGGTAAATGGTAAGACTGCATTGATGCTTTATGTCAAATCATATTTCCAAAAACACCTTATTGACGTGGTGAAAGTAACATTACAAGGACATAATTGCCAGTCAGGAGCTTAATGCAGCTGAAATGATGTCCAATGATTGAGCAGACGTTAACGGCACCGTAATCTGCCGATATGGACTCTGAATGTGAATTGCGGCGATGGCCAGTGTCAAAGCCAAAGGCGTTTGTCCGTGTGCATTCATTGACCAGATCGCGGGGGTTATTTGTCAACATGACTCGTACAGCTTTGGCGACCCCCACCCCACCCCTCACCTATAGACTGATTGATAATTGATCCCTGTCCAAACAGCCTCTTTTTGGGCCACAGTTGCTTCTGAATGCCAAACGAGTCATTCCACCTCGTCCTTTCACAGGATTCTAATCCGATAAACGAATGGGAATGAGTGTCGTCCTCTGCTCATGTCAACCGTTCACTCACCCAATTGTCTCATATTGTTTACTGATGAGGCCCTCACAATAGACAGCGTTAAAAAAACAAAAAAAGAGCATTTGGAACTGTCTTTAAAGGCCCAGTTACGCTAGCTTTATTAAAAAAATAAATAATAATAATAATAATAGTAATAATAATAATAATAATAATCTTCCGTTGAAATATTCAAGGACGTGGAATAAAGTAGAGGTCTTGTGATTTGTAATCTTTATTATAGCTAGCATATAGTTAGCATGCTGTACTGAACTTTACAGACATTAAAGACTGAAATCTATGGAAATATTTTTTATTAATGCTTTATGATTTAAGTTTTCTTCATAGCCAACTATTAAACCCTAACTTTCTCCTGAAAATACATATGTCTAAGAAATATCTGTATCTGTTATAAATAATTTGAGCTAAGTCCCATTGGCAGCTAAACGAAGCTAAGGAATTCACCACTTAGCCATTAGCATCCGACTGCTGGTAATGTCGTTTAACTGCTTTTATTTCATATTTAATTCATGCATTCATAGTAGTTAAAATGACTTCTAAATGGGAACATACTAAAGATTATAGCTGTTAAAGTTTATCATGTTAATATTGACATTCAGAGTGTGCTAGTGCCATTACTGATGTTATCATTTAGATGCCAATGTTCACTCATGTTCACTTGTGTCGTGTGTTGAATGAAACTTTACATAAAACATCAAAAAATCAATGCCATAAATCTCATATTGTCTGAACAAAATGGTTAAAGACATGTTAAGTGCAAAGGGAGGTCACACTAAATAGTGATGCTAATACTGATATTATTTTCTGTTTATTATATATTATTAGTATTGTACCAGGAAAACAAAGCAAATCCTCATTTCATATTAACAGAAATACAGTCGAGGCCAAGACACAAGTTTTGTTTTGCCTGTGTATGTTTTTTACTTGAAACATTCACATGTATATAGGTTTCAAAGACTTTTGTTGACAAAGAAATCACATTTAAGGAAAGAATACATTTGTGTAAATCCCAAAACTTTTGGCCATGACTGTAGAATATAATATTTTAACTCTATATGCTTTGAGATGTAATGTTTATTTAAT
>JAPQRQ010000016.1:28730282-28756438 GCA_037367365.1 Apogon talboti
AACAACTTACGAACAAATTCACCTAACGAACGGCCGTTCGGAACGTAACTCGTTCGTAAGTTGGGGAGCGTCTGTATAGAGAAGTGTCAGATGTAAAGGGCGTAACCTAAAACTAAATGAAAACATAAGAGCCCGTGTTTCAGAGACATTGTTTTGACAGTGGAAGAGTCAATAAAAATGCAGATCTATGGCCATTCTGCACATGTTTCTGTTTGTTTGGATCTGGAGATGACACTAGATTTCTGTTTTGGTCTCCATCTGAGATATTATGGGAAGCATTGGGCCATAACAGTAATAGACCGATTAATTCATGGAGATTTTTTAATTTGGTTTCACCAACTGGGCGATGCCATCGATACTGTCACCTCACACATTCTGATGCACCGTCCCACACCTTTAACACAAAATGAATGGAGTAAGTCTCGGTGACCGCAACAACTTTGACTCAACAAACAAGTGTCGAAACGTGACTCAAATCATCAATGAATACTTTAGAAGATAATGTTTCTCAGAAGAATGAGTCAGATTTGCCAAATATGTGATACGAGGCATCGTGACACCCTGATAATGATGGCATCGGTACAGTAAGTCAGTGGGAGCCTTTGGAACGGAGTCCAGATTAAAGGCCAGAGATATTCGTCAGAAAATACACCTGATGGTTTTTGAGTTAATGTGGAAGGCATTGTCCACTTATGAATGCGCTTCCTCTGCTTCATGAATCACGATCGATGTCATTTTTCCTCCTCCTCTGCATCCACACACCTGCTCATGACTGAATCGGTCTAATAATATTAAAGTGCAGCTGAAGAAGAGGAAAATGAGTATGGTCTGAATATTTGAGTCACAATCTAAAAGTTCACATACACTAATACAATTCTGTAAAAAAAAAACAAAAACAAGTTTTCTTTTACACCGAGCTGCTCCAACGCCTTGTTTTTAATGCTGTGTCACATACACAGGTCCTATAAAAGGTCACTGATTTGTTGGAAAGGTCATGTTCAGACTGCTGAGACAAGCAGAGAAGACAAATTTTGAAGGACCTACTCGCTGAGGAGCAAATCGCATTACCACCGAGACAGGGACTCCGATCATAGGCCAATTGCATTAAATCTTAATGAAGTAAATCTAATATTTCTCTCAGTTTGACATCGATTTTATAAGAATTCATGCTCGCCCTGCAGCTCAGCACATTTTCTTTTAGTCGTGACCCAACATTGCATTGGAATCTGCTGAAAGTTGTATGTTAGGCACAGACTAGTGGGAATACTAGTGGATGTTAGAAATCGTAACAAGGATGTTAAGCGTAAAAAAAATAAAAATAAAATTGAGGAATCACAGAACATTAGTAAAGCATCATCTATTAAAATTTACCATTATTAGGTTTATGCTCTATTCTGTCAACATTATTCTAGACATTTTATGAAATCCATGCAGGAAAGTAACACAGGGGCAGTATGTATCACTCTGAAATCCATCCACAGATAAATGTAGTTCAGTAGTCAGACATATTTAACCAAATATTTGCACTTAAATAACAAATAGTTTCTGTGATAAATGTGACAGATGTAAAAACCGGAATGACCTGTGGACCTCTGCTTATCTGTAGTAATTGCAGAGGACGTCTGTGATCTTCAGGGGATACGTTTTAGGGTTTGTGCTTTAAAACATTCATAGCAACCAGTGTAGAGTGGTAACTGTGGAGTTTACACCGCCTGGTTTATATAAATGGATGTTTTTAGGACTTGTCAGCGTAGTGCATTTGTTGAAAAAGTAATCGCAATGTAATAAGTTGCATGTTCTGAAGGAATTTAAATTGATGGATATATAATATTTGATATAACAGTTTTGCAGGATAAGTAGCTATCTGTGATCTATTACATTTCAAATGTAAATTTACAAAAACTGCAGATGTACAACTTCAGAAATAAAGATTAGGCCGTCTGTCATTTTCTAAATCAATTCAATATAATAGTCTCCCAAAACACCCTTTTGATATTGTATTTTTTGGTCAATGTTATGAATAACTGAAGGTTTTAATCAGTTGTTTTCTTGCTATAAGTTGAAGACAAAACCTAATTAAAAAATACTGTTTTTTTACTGAAAGTTTTTACTGCAGGACTGGAACAAACACATTTACAGTTAATATGCTGTATATCAACAAGCAAACAGGTTACAGTTTGAATTTTTGTTGAGCAAGAAAGGTCTCTAGAGGTACAATTTTTGCAATTTTGGCATTTTTGAGGATTTCCAGAAAGCAAAACCTCAATTTATTGAATTAATTCAATATATTACCCAGCCCTAAATACAGATTATTTATTCCTTCAACTACTTAATCCTCTGAAGGGTCGTGGAGATGCTGCAGCCTATCCCAGCTGATACTGAGCAAATGCAGGACGCACACCCTGGACTGGACACAAATTCACTGCAGGGCTGACACATAGAGATATAACTCCACACAGAAAAGCCAGCCGGCTGCTGCTGGGTCATCAGCACCTTCTTGCTGTGAAGTGACAGTGCTAACCTCCATTAAATATGCAAAGGAAAAGAGTGTTTTTCCTCACCAGTCACATTTATGACAAATGTCTCACTACTTTGTCTCAGTGGTCTAATACTTAATATAATATCAATAACACGCTACAATAGGTAGATGCAATGTTTTAATTAGTTGAAAACTGGTGCAAAATTCATTCTAGAAGTTAAAGCTTTAAGTTGTTTTCGTGTAATGGAAGGGGAGCCATCTTTGGGGCTACACTGACGTTGCCTCAAGCTTTATTTTATTACACAACAATATCTAGCTGCTGGAAATGGGTTTGAAATCAATACGTAACCTTTTGTCCATAGCATCCAGATTTATAGTTCCTTACGTTGTTCCCATTTTCACAGAGTTTCTCGCTCTGTTCCACTTTGTGTTCCCAGATCTGCTTCCCTATGAGCAGCACATGTCGTGGCCTTTAGCTCCGACATGCAGTGAGTTAGCGAGCACATTCTGTCTTAAGCAGCTGAGTCAGAGAGCGTCGATGAATTGTTTCTTTTCTAGAGCTCTGAAGTACAGATTTGCACTCGAACCGCCTCTGCAGGTCAGCACCGAGAGAGTGGGAGAGTTCCGACCGTTCAGGGAAAGAAGGGGGTGTTTTTGTTGGAGGTTGTTCCTTTGTTTCTTATTAATGTTGTGTGTATATATACTTTTTACCGTACACACACACACGCCAGCCACTGGAGTTCAATTAGCACACGAGCAAGCGCATTCACATTTTGGCTGGAAGTGTGCAGGAGTGTGGGCCGAGGGAAGGGTCTGCTGTTGAGACGAGCTCGGTAGCAGCTTGTGCCTCCAGGAGAGGCTCAGCGTGGAGGAAGCACGGCCTCAATATGGTCAAGAAACAGCCTCCAACCCTGCACATGGGTGACGGAGCAGGCCAGCTGTGAAGAAAAGTTGCGGGGGGGTTTATCATAAAGTTATTTTTATCAGTTTGTTTATCTGTGTTTTACAATAACAAGGTATTAGGGCCACATCGAGGGGAAAAGAGATTCTTTAAATATGTTTAATCATGATATTATAGAATAAAGTTAGATTATGAAAAGAATAGAGTTGGAACATCGCCCGAATGAAGTCGAAAAATTTGTGACAATATGTCGAGTAAAGTTGGAAAATAACAAGCAGAGCCAGAAAAATTGAAGTTGGAATGACTTGAATGAAGTTGAAATGTTACTAGAATAAATTCATAATATGACTAGAATGAATTTTGAGTATGACAGGAATAAAACTGGAAAATATGATAAGAATATAGTAGAAAAATACAATGAATAGAGTCAAGAAATATGTGGAGATAAAGTCAGAAAATGTGATGCATGAAGTTGGGAAAAAAATGACATGAATAAAGCAGGAATATGATGAGCATAAAATTTGAATATTTGGTGAGAAAGCTAGTAATACTGCTGAAATATAGTTGTAATATTTCAGAAGACAAAAACTCATAGTATTATGGGAATGATAATACAGGGTGTCCCAAAAAATTTGACATAATTTCATCACCTAATAATTTGTTTAAAATTTGTTTGCTCGTTTTGCTCAAAAAAGTGTAATCATTTTTATTTTTCTGCTTTCAGGAATAGAATATATAAATAAAACTAAAAATAAAACATTTTATGTCCAAAATAAATCCTATTAAGTATCATTTCTCCTGACCATGTAGTCACTCCGATATGGACATCTCAAATGATGTCAGTTTTTTTGGGACACCCTGTATTACAGGAATGAAGTTGTACTATCGAACAAGATTAAAGTTGTAACATATCAGGGACAAAATTACAGTACAATGAGAATAAAGTCTGAATATATCAAGAAAAAAAAATCACAAGAATAAATAATACTTTGTAATATATTTAATGTGGAAGCTCACCGGTGTGTTATTTGATGCTAAATGAAGGCTTAATTTATATGAAGAAATTTTTTACAGATGAAATTATTGAATTTTTTTTTTTCGAAGTAATGCAACTTTTTTCCTACCATGTTAGACCCTTATAATAATAATGACAGTTGTAATAACTTCTTGTTTTAAATTTTCTCAGTAGTACTTCATTATTCTATTAATATTAGGACTTTTCTCTCAAAATGTTACAATTTTACCCTTGAAAAACCCTCAGACTCTTTCTGAGTCCAGCCCTATTATACACTTAAGTATCATTCAGACAGTTGTGACTGACTTTTTCTACCCCTCTGTCTTTTCCTCCTCTTTCTCTCTTCTTCTCCTCTGTTTCTTTTGCAGGAGAGGTCTTCGACTACCTGGTTGCACATGGAAGAATGAAGGAAAAAGAGGCCAGGGCTAAATTTAGACAGGTACCCAGCTTTCTCCCCCTGCAGTGTTCTGGTTTCACACCTCTGCTCCTGGCTGGAGCTCAGACAGTCTGCTGCCCTCCGTCCTGCCAAAGTCTCTGTTGTCTCAAGATTGATGAGCGACATCCAAACCTCACACTTTTCCCATCACTCACATCTACCGGTGACTCTGGCGCTCTAAAGTCAGCCACTGATGTGTGAACACAAAAATCGACACAAACACCAGGCATCCACATATTATTAATATACACAGTTATTGCGTATGATGTCATTGTGTTTCTTTGGTGCGAACGGCAGATGGAAGGAATGGGAAGAAGTGTAAAGAACTCTTAAAGGCTTCTGGACTGTTACACAAACACCAGGTGAATGTAAATAACATATTCTGCCGGGCAGTAATAGAATAATAGCAGGCCTCGATGGCTTTTGGCGTTTTCACACCTCAGAGTCCAAACAAGCCTTATGTTTGTTGTTGTTTCCTTTTCCAACATAGTATATTTAGTCCAATTAGTTTTGGTGACACTGCTTTTGTAGCTCACCGGCCAATAGGCCATGAGCTACTGTGAAGGCGCTGTGACATATGACAACAATCTGAGTGTCTTTGCTGGAAAAAAGACACTTTGAACAGAAGGAATCAGCCCTTTTTATATATTATTGACGAAACCATCAATCAGTTGATCATCAAAGTAAGTGACAGTTTAATCAACTGCCAGCTGATTGGTCAGGCAACGTGAGGGTTTTCTACGCAGAGCGGGAAACAAATAAAAATGTCAGCGGCAGTATTCCAGTGATATGTTCACGTGTTAGTGGAAGATGCAAATGACACTTCAGTTAAAGCGTGTTTAAATCACTCTGAATCCTGTCTGCTCTTAAGTGATGACACATCACAACCATTGTGTTCAGCTAGTACAGACACAGAGGAAACCTGCTCTATCTTCAGTGTCGACCACATCTCCTTCTCCTCCTCCTCCTCATCTACCACATCCTTTATCAGAGCCTGAGAACACAACACCACATGTTTAACTCTGCTCGTTTTCTCCTCATACAGATTGTATCGGCCGTGCAGTACTGCCACCAGAAGCACATTGTTCACAGAGACCTCAAGGTGAGTCCACAGACGCACACTAGTTTGTCTGAATTGATCTTCAAAGGAGCATACACACCTTTCCCTGCACCTTCAAAAGACCTGAAGTCAGTGTAGACCCATGGATTACATTCATAGGAACTAAACCAGTCAACACAGAGGAATGAACACAGAAAACCAAGGAGATATGTGCGCATAATAGATGGTCAGTACACATATAAACAAAACGTCCAATCATTTTAATGATTGTGATAAATGGCTCTAACTTGCTTAGGTTTTCCGTGTACATATGTTAACTGGGACGCCTCTAAAGTGCTTCTAGTAAATTCATCCAGTCTAAGGCAAAACAAAAGTAAATGTTCCACTTAGCATGAACCAGACTGCAATTAAAGGTGATGTATGGGATACAATTTTGTTGCTATTGTCAGTTCTGTTAACTACATGGTACCACAGTATAAGTCTAATAACGGTTCAATTATATACATAATTTTGTACTTATGAAGAAGAGACATTGGTACAGAATTTGCACAAAATCAAAACAAACCACCGCTAGTTGAAATGAAAACAGTGGCAGCCAAATGATGCGAAAATAATCATGAACTTTATTTCTGTTAGTACACAATCAAAATTACTATGTAAAATAATCACAATTATTTCAAATAATTTCAATGTGGTGATGATGCGATGACTGACAGGCCTACTGAGGGCTGTGAGGGTTAAAATGAATTGATTAGTGTACAAACAGGAGGATGTATCTCCAAAAGAATGCTCGTTCAGCTCTTTCCGGTTTGAACATTTGCCACTTTTCTCACCTTTTATAATAGTTCACTTAATATCTTGCATAACATGTCATATTTAAAACGTTAAGCTAAGAAGGTAACTGACGTATTAATCGTTTAACATGGCAAACAGGACTCTCATAGTTAGTATTCATGTTTTCATCGGCCCAATCGACAGTTTAAATAAGCAGAGTATCTCCACCTTTGAGGCTAATTACCACTGACTCACATCGGACAGAAAAGGTCACGGTGTGGGGAGGTGACATCAGCGTTACGTGTTCGATGACTCTCATATTCCCCATTGACGGCTCTAACACAGCATGTCTAATTCTGAATTCGCTGCCGTCTCTCCGTTGCCCTTTTCCTGCTCTTTACCGACTCTGAGCCGAGCAGTGAAGTCACTTCAGCGTATATCACCACAATCTGTAAAAGCAAGTGTCGAAGGCGGCGGCGGCGGCCTTCACGTGTCCTGCACCACACCACCCGTTGTAGTGTAAACGGACCTCCTCCATTTCATGACGTACTTTACTTCTCCGAGTGTAAATATTGATGCCTGTGTATTTTTATCCCGGCAGCAGTGGGAGTCACTGTGCTCAGAGAAAAGCCCGATTTCTCTGCGGAGCTTCATGAATGATCCATAAGGACAGAGATGTGAGAGTGTGTCCTTGTGTGCAACGAGGACAGGTGTCGGGGAGAGTGCTTATGTCACACGTATGTTTAAGACACACAGAAGTACAATGTGTGAAAATGGCACTGGTGATTGTTCATAGGTTTAGGTACTGCGTAAAGATGAGCTAGCTGGAAAGTTATATGGCATCTTAAACAGGAATAAAAGCAACAATTAAAATAAAATTCTGAAAGATTAGGTAATAACTTCACTATATTAAATCCATGAAATGTAGATAAAATAGAATCAAATGATCATAAATAGAAAAATGTTAATGAAACAAAATGGAATAAAATAAATTACAATTATAGTAGTAAACATGAAGAAGTCCTTAAAAAAATTTATTTGTTTTGGATTTAATTTGAAGCCTCTGTATTTTCTCAAAACTAAATCTGACATGAACATATTTGACGTTTGATTTTTATTATGATCAATATGACCTGGGAGAAAACCTGTATCTCAACGGGACCTTCCTGGCTAAATAAAAGATAAATAAATAAAAATCATGTATCAATTCCAAGCCAAAATGCATGTTGGGAATGCAAACCACTCACTTCCCCAGCTCAGGTTATCAGCCGCTATCTGAAGCTGCTTAAAAACCCTATGTGTATTTCATGAGTCACATGTGTTGAAAATGAGGACATGATATAAAATGCACTCATGTCACATTCAGCCCTAAAAACATCGTGCCCAGTCTTGGTTATGGTTTGCGTCCAGTCTTGATGGGTTAAAAATACTCTGAGCTCCTCTCATTCTCTGAAAAGCTGATGAGATGTAAAGGCTGAACACACAGTCACCACATTTATTTATTTTTTGTTTGTTTTTCTGCAAAGCTGTAATTCCTCATTAAACTAATAAAAGTGCACGAGTTTGGTGAAAACTGCACTGACTCTTAACCTTTGACCTTTATTTCTTTCTCTGTAGGCGGAAAACCTCCTCCTGGATGCCGACATGAATATTAAGATTGCTGATTTTGGCTTCAGCAACGAGTTCACTCTGGGCAACAAGCTGGACACGTTCTGCGGTTCTCCGCCGTACGCAGCGCCGGAGCTTTTCCAGGGGAAGAAGTACGACGGGCCGGAGGTGGACGTCTGGAGCCTGGGGGTCATCCTGTACACGCTGGTCAGCGGCTCACTGCCATTCGATGGGCAGAACCTCAAGGTGAGAGAGGACGTTATGAGGCTGCAGCTCAGGCTCCGTCCATGACGCAGAAGTCTGACATGTCATATTCACTTCTTGTGTTCTCGCTCTTCTCTGCAGGAGCTGCGGGAGCGGGTGCTCAGAGGGAAGTACCGCATCCCTTTCTACATGTCCACAGACTGCGAGAACCTCCTCAAACGCTTCCTGGTTCTCAACCCAGCCAAGCGTGGTACTCTCGAGGTGAGGGAGGACGCAGAAAATGTAAATATACTTTTCAGTTCTTAACTCAAACCACCCAGCACGTCAGCACCATCGGAGAATGTCATCTCTCCTCACAAAAACCCGCCCCTCCTGGTGCCACACCCCCCCACATCCTTGCATCGTCTCCTCTGACGTCCGCCGCGTCCTGTTTGTACTCTCTCCTCCTTTTGTGATATTGTAACCATGAATAATGCATCGTCATTCTCATCTTGTTGTTACGTGTCTGCTTCCGTCTCAGTCGAGGATAACACACAGGAGTTAAAGTTAACTGGGTCCAGTTACCGCCGTCGGAGTGTTTGATTAAAGTCAAGCAGAGCAGGTTGAAGCTCGCATCAAACATGAGATTAGACAGAAGATAATGGCTGACATTTCAGCATGAATGAGCACCAAAAAAAGGGAAAACAACCAGGATAAATGACACTAAAATACACTATTAATAAAGTGGATGGTGCTAGAGCTGCTTCAGAGTTGGTTCATCCTGTGTGTCCTTTAAGACGAGTTTGGTTTTCCATGAGCTAGAAACACACAACAGATCTGTGTTTTTACACCCATATTCATTTCTACTTTCTAACTTCAAGGACAACAATAACAATGATGGACTATGTCTCCTCTGTACAGCTGTTGGTCCTGGTTCTAGTGGTGTTTTTTTGTTTTTTTTTTAAAAGGTGGTCCCCAAGTTGTAGTTGGTCTTGTTGGTTACAATTACCTGGTTTCTGCAGGTCCTCAGAAAGTACGAATTTAAAAACATTTTTTCACACAAATTACAGCAATCTGAAATGTATTAAAGTGTCTTATATATGATCTTGATGGATCTCGGAAATTTGTTGGATTTCAGGCTTGGTTGAAAATGACAAATCTGAATCCCACACCACCTTTTGCAAGAAAACACTCAGATCATGAACTTTGAATATGAAGATATCAGAGTCGTGTGAAAAGTCATAAAAACATAAAGCCGTCACCTTCTAAAGTAACCAGCAGCCTCCTTCTATCACTCCCTAATGTATTGTTTTCATATTGGGAGACTCTAAGTCTATACCCTCAGTATAACAGGGTGTATTTGGGCCTTATGTGCATTCATGATGGTCCTAAAAGTTCTCTTGATTGAGAACTAGTTCTTTGGTTGTAGAGACATGAGGAACTGGTTTCAGATCAGAACTGTCCTCATGTAAAAGTGGTAAAGTCTCCTCAGTTCTCGTTGCTCTGGCTCCAGCATCCAGTTGGCTCCAAAGGTGCAGGATGGGGTCAGAGGTCACGGCTCTGTAGACCACTTTATCTTTTCTGCACCAAAGTGTTTTGGAAATTTCCTGATGGATCGTTTGATTTTATTAAATGAAATCCAAACCAGAAAAAAACTACACCACAGATGAAAACAGGTTAAACAGGGATGTCCACATGCTTTTGGACATGTGTTGGACAACAGTAAAGGAGGACACATTGGTTCCACTGCCCCTTTAGAGGAAAATGTCCCTTGTTACTCGTCCCCATCCACCTGACACGAGGGGTAAATCTTTACACATAAAATAGAATTTTATTTACGCATAATTTCTCTTCTGTCATCTGGAGTCAGATTTTTATTCAAATTAGCTCTTTATCACTGAGATGTTTGTTTTTCATCGCTCGCCATTAGCAGGGCACGGCTTTATTACATCTCACTGAATTTTGCAGCTAATTGTAAGTGAATTACAGTAAGTGGTGTTGGCCTGGCTCTGTGAGTCACATGTATCGGCCTGTGACGACCCATGACTTCCCTGATTATACTGTGAACTCCTGTTACATCAGAGCACGATCAGCGATAATTAATTTGGCTCTGTTTTTATTACAGACCCATTGATCGCTGCAAATTAAAAAAGGTGAAAACACAGCTGCACAATACAATATGGACAATACTGTGATAAGGCAAAATAGCAGTCTTAGTGTGATACAACATAGAAGTACAAGTACTGTACTTCAGCCTGTATTTGAGGCACTTGTACTTGACTTATATCCATTTTCTGCAGCTTCGGAACTTCTCACTCCATTTGTCTACAGCTATAGCTACGTTTCAGCTGAATATTTCACACAACCGATAAAATCCAACACATAATTATAAATTGAATCAGTTGTTGACAGCTCAGCCAAGCAGTGATTTGTGCATCTAAACTTCTCATATAGCTCTTCTCATTTTTCTCTGTTTTTTGCCTGTTTGTGCATTTTATGCTTTTATTACATGTCAGTAAATAACCATGTGTGCTGAGAAGATGGTGACAATAGTAAATATAAACACACAATGGGACTCTAATCAGGTTGTTAAGTCTGACATGGTGCAGTAAAACTCACGTCCAGGTCCAAACAGTTAACAGTAGTATGGCCTGTAAACCCATGTACTGTCACTTCTGTCTTAATGAGGCACCGGTTAGATTAAGAAGGTGCTAAATTGATTTATTAACTCTGGCCAGTTTGCAGAGGAAATTTTTTTTACCTGTAGTAGACTGTGATTTTAAATGTCTTAAATACTGTTTAAGCAGTGCATGATTTCACTTTGTGCTCAGATGTGTGTTAGCACAAATCGTTTCTTCCCCTGAGGTGAACAGCACAAATAAAGGGCTGACAAACGGAACATGAAGTGACAAGATATTAAATGCCTCATAGAACTTTGTGACTTTACTTACCAGCTTCGTCCACTTCCTGCTCTTTATCATCACAGTTGAATGACAGTTAAAAAACAAAAAAAAAAGTGTTTTATGGATGCAGGGACACATGTAACGAAACCTCAAATCATTACCAATTTGGACAACTACAGAATCAGACAAATTCAAGCAAAGAAAAAAAAAAACTATGAGAGGATCACTGTCCCCCAGCAGCCTCAGACTATGCTGCAGAACTAAGAGATGGACTCTTCTTAACTGATGGTATCTGCCTCCCGGAGCCAAACTGATTCCACAGGAGAGGAGCTTGATAAGTCCTGCCTCCCAGTCTAGTTTTAGGAACTCTGGGGACTAGAAATAAACCTGCTCTCTGATGGAAAAGTGTTCTTGGGTTATAAAGTGTAATTAGGTCTTTGATAAAGAATGGCACAGTTGTTAGAGGTCTTGTTTGTCAGCGGGAGGATGATAAATTCAGATCTAGATTTTTACAGGAAGCCAATGATGAGAGCTAGAAATTACAATAATTATTTCCAAAGCTGTTTACAAGAGATACTATGGGGGTTTTTTTTGCTTGCAAAAGTGCTGTAAATAGTCATCATATATTTCTGTAACTTCTCTGGTGCCCTACAACACTGTTTATCATATCTTGTGACAGTTATCAGCACTCTGTTTTTACACATTCACTTGTTATAGCTGTTTACAATATATATAATATACACCTGTGGGTTTGGTAGTTCCTTAAAGTTTAATGGGAGGCTTTTCTTCCTAAGTGACATGTGAAGAAAGTAGATGGTTAGTTGTGGTAGAAAATTATTATTTACAGTCAGCACAAAAAATGTTTTTGAAATGTAGAAGTAAAACATTTAAAATCATAGTGATGGATGGGAAAAAAAAATCAATGTTGAGAGAAATGATGAAAAAAACATCTCTGAGGCATTTTGGAAGCAAAGATAACAATTTAAACAGAATTAACCAATGTAATGATGTTTATCACAATGTAAAACTATAAATGACATTTGTCATTATTGTTTTGTATCCCAGACCCCTGTTAGAAAAGAAACACCTGAATTCACCGTGTCCCAATACTTTTGTCCACATAGTGTATGTGTTGACTTAAATGTTTTACTGCATTGCTGCATCTTTTAAACTCCTGCTGCAAAAATCAGTTTTCGGTTGAGTTCTAATTGTCCCTCTTGTTGTTGCAGCAAATAATGAAGGACCGATGGATCAATGCAGGATTTGAAGAGGACGAGCTCAAGCCTTATGTCGAACCAGAGCTGGACATCACGGATCAGAAGAGAATAGGTAATGAAGTGCTGATGTTCAGATTAACACCACCACTTTTCTGCTCTTTCTTTAAAGTTTGCTTAGTCAGTTAAGATTTAAGCGAGCTTTACGACCATCGGGACCGAGATACCGTGTTGTGTAATCCTAAAAGTGCACCGGCATCAGAAAACCTCTCTTTTTTTTTTTTTTTCC
This sequence comes from Apogon talboti, assembly GCA_037367365.1. Lineage (NCBI taxonomy): Eukaryota > Metazoa > Chordata > Actinopteri > Kurtiformes > Apogonidae > Apogon > Apogon talboti. The sequence goes on from JAPQRQ010000016.1 coordinate 28,743,145, forward strand.
CCCCTTCATTACTGTAAAAACTCTCTTTATATGCGGCATTAAACGTTGGCGGGGTTAAAGCGGGGAACGCAGCTGAGGCGTTCTCATTATTTCAGAGCTGAGGAGTCTTTAAAAGAAAAGATGAAACGTGATGATGAATAAATAAACACGAGCAGCGCTGGTACATGCAGGAGTGAAGAGGGAGAAGCCTCCCGTCGTGCCCTGGATGAAAGCTGACGGAGGTGGGGGGAGTGGAGGGGGGGGTTTGTTACATAACGGCAGCTGGCTGTCGGCGAGCGAACTCCCAGTCAATCAGAGCTGAGGATACAAAAAGACCACGAAAAGACGGAGAAGGGAACAAGGAGGCTGCTCTTTATCTGTCTGAGGAATCCCTGAGTCCTAAATAATGCATTTAGTATGTTACGTAAACCTCTCCCAGCTGAAAAATGATATATGTAAAGGCGGATGGATGGTGTGAGGCTTCGTCTTTTTGTCAGGCGTAAGAACCAAAACCTGAAACATCACCATGAGTCAAGAAATGGAATTTTTCAACCATTTAAAATAATAACCAATAGCTCTCCTCATTTACAGAGGATTTCTTGCCTCTTACCTATGATGACGTTCTACATTTTTGGCAGTTGCTATTAAGTTCTATTTTATTTTAGTAACATAATAGAAAATAATGACATGGGGAAAGTAGACGTTTGTGACCAGAGATGGAAACTCGCATCATGTTACAATCAGTCACCGCCATCTTGGTTGAGGCCTAGATCTGCAACTTTAATGATGGTTGAATGGAATTAAATGGATTTGCCTTTCACACATTTCCCAGTAAGTTGTGTTGTTCAGGTATGAATGTATATGATCTTTACAGTTGTTTTAGCAGGGTCTAATGACCATACATTTACATACATATACAAGATATACCCGGAAATGTAATGACAGTATTAAAAAGAACAATTTCAGACCAAAGTGTCTAGTGTTAAACGTGACAAAAGTAAATCTTAACACATTTTATGGGCAAATAATATAAGATAGATGCAAGATTCATTCATGACATGTCAACTGTTTCTTACTGTTTGTGCTACTTTTGTCAAGGGAATAAAGGTCCCACTAAATCAGGGATGGCCAACTCCGGTCCTCAAGGGCCGGTGTCCTGCATGTTTTAGATATTTCCCTCTTCCAGCACACCTGGACGCCATTACATCGTTATCAGGCTTCTGCCGAGCTCGATGATGAGCTGATCATTAATTGAACCAGGTGTGATGGAAGAGGGAAATATCTTAAACATGCAGGACACTGACCCTCGACGACCGGAGCTGGCCACCCCTGCACTAAATAGGCAAGGCAAATTTATTTGTGTAGCACAATTCATACACAGGGCAATTCATAGTGCTTTACAAGAATTACAAGAATAAATACTGACACTTGCTTGTACCAACCATTTAGTTTTGACGTATTACCTGTCTTAATACCATGCACGTACTTCCTTTATTCAAGAGAGTGAGAAATAAATATATGTGCTCATTACAAACTCTGCAGGAGCAACAAAGGCCTTTACATGGGACTGTAGTACAGAAATACATATACGTTGACCCAGAACTATATATGTGGAATGCAGCTGCAGCACAGGACGAGGGAAAAGCAGAAACGACCTCTGCCTGTTACCGGGCAGAATTAGTGATATCCATCTGTTCTCGTCAATCTGCTCTCGTCGCTCTGTTCAAAACATGAGTCACTAAAAAACAGGCCGGCTGACTTTCAAACCAAAAACGCACCGAAATGTATCGCGCCGTAGCTTTTCAGGACTCATCTGTTTATCTGAGCATCCGTTTCCTGGCAAAACCACTGACACTCTGTGAGGACTATGACAATAAGCTGTCATGTTGTTCTGTAACTGGATGTGTTTGTTCTGCTTGTGTTTGTAGTCGAGCACCAGCTTTGTACTGAAGTTTACATCTGTGGTGGGAACACAGTGAAGGTTCTTGGCTGCATTATCGTTGCATTTCATCATCTGCTTCTTCACCTGAGTGGCTTTCATTACAGAAAATGGTAGTTCCAGTAAGGGAAATGATTAGTGTCCTTGTTCCATGGTTACAGTATAGATTACTTAATCTTGTCTAGCTGTCCAATCTCAACAACATTTTGCTTTGCAGCTAAACCAGCCTGAGTTTCAGTTGTGACTCATCTGCACGAACATTGAGCTGAGAACAGATCGATAAGAAAAGATGGATATCATTTATTCTGCCCAGTAACCAGCTCAACTGGTTTCTCCTGGTCTCTCTCTGTGACCTGCATCTGATACCGTTTCTCTAATTGCTTCTCATTTTTCTAGGTAATTTCCTGGGAACCCTCACAGTGATTTGTAGGCATAAGCCGGTACTGTGAAGTTCTTGGAAAGCCGCCCCCATGACTTCTTGAAATGAATATTACAGGATTAGAATAGCAAACAGTATATAGCATCACTCAGGAAACCTCACATCCCTGAGGCCCCTAACATTAATGTTAATGTGTACATCATTCCTAATGGGATAGACTCGTATCTATTTTATAAATGAAGGGGGAAAAAGAAACATTGTTCTCACATGTGATGTTCCAAGAATAAGAGTTAACTTATGTTCTTGATAATGGCTCAGTTTTCTCCCAAAGAAAAGTCAACAGCGAACTAAGACTCAATAACAGAATCAGAACTGATTACATTAAATCAAAACCTATTTCTGTACTGGGTAAAAGGAATATTATTTCATATAAGGAATTTTTCATTCCTCAAAATGAGCTTGGAGGTTTTAACATCCTGATAATGTGAGGAAAAAACTGAGTATTTTAACAGTTTTGATAACTATGATCGAGGAAAATGAGAGCTAACGTGATAATACAATTTAACTAACAAACATTTCTTCATAGTAACTGTGATCCCACATCCTACAGATACCGATTATCTTAAGTCTTCACTACTTTCTTTACCGTGGTTTCTGTGCGACACGTAGTCCCATCATCGCTGGTCTCTATGGGGACGACATGATGGAAGAACAAAATGTCAGAGGCTCCTTTATACAGCAATACAGTAATATTTCTATATCGTAGACAATTACAATACCACCGCACCAACAGCATTTTGCAAGAACGCAGATACAAATGAGAGAAGTTTTTTGAAAGTACGTGTTGAAAAATGGCAATATCCATTACTGCCCTCATCTTTTTTTGTAGAAACCAAGACGTGGCCGATATTCAGGTTAATGTCTTCAAAACAAACCATAATGGTACATTTATAATGACTCTGAGCTATCTTACTGTCTTAAATCCACTCAATAATTGTTAAATATTCACTGAATTTTCACATTTTTGCTGCTTATTTGTTTTCTGCTGCATAATTAATGATAAATTACTTAAAGGAGGTATTTCCTTGATGCTAAACTGCTAATTTGTAGGAAATTATGAGTAAACTTTGCAGGAAATTACCTTTCATATACAATAATTAAATTGTTGGTGTATTATTTTATCTTCGTTTCATTTATTTCCGTCTGCCAGAGTGAATTATTCTACGTTGCAGAGATTCAATTCAACTAAATTAGACAATGTCACTTGGTGGAATCCTGCTAAGAAAAGCTGCTAACCCACCGAGAATAATGGCATTGGTATGGTTTTCAGAGGCGAGTTTCAGTGTGACGTGATGATCAGGATGCTGCCTGAGAGGCTTTTCCACCCCGACAGGAAAGAAAATCTATCTGACAGGATGAATCATCTTAATTTGGGCAGTTTTTTTTTTTGTTTTTTTTTAATAGTATGTGAAAATAGTGAGCTGGAAATGGAGTGCAATTGAGCACAAAATCTAAATCTGACTGGATTTCTGTTTTCACATATGTCAGAAAAAAAACTTTATCACAGTGATTATCAGGTGTAGATGTTAAATGTGCAGATTTTACTAGCACAATCTAAGGTTTAGGACCAGTGATGGGATGATGCAGCAGTGGTTTTGGGACTGTAAGAGAAGAAAACATGTTTCATATGATGTGGTGCTGGTTTCGGACTTGCTCTTCACCAGGAAATGTAATAATGTAGGAGCAGAAGTGAGGAATCTGAACAATGCAGGCTCTGAAGTGTCATTAACAGCGTTGTTGTAACAGACAGCACCGACACACTCGCAGTTTCGGATCATATCACGTTCTCTCACCTCTTCTATTCGGTAAAATGTAATGTTTCCTTGTCACACAGGCTTTAGCAATTAGTAGTGGTTCACAGTTAAAGCACTGAGCACGTAGACCTTATCTCAGCAACCTGAGGCCATTTTCTGCATGTCATTCCCATACTCTGCCTCCCTGCTTTTCCTGTCTTTCTCCACGTGATCCATCACATGAAAAAAAAAAAACCAAATCCACTAGAAACAAAGACCCATTTGATCATAAAGCTGAAAAAAAAAATAGTACGATTGATAATAATTAGAAAAAAAACAAAATACCAAAGAGATGAAATTTGTAAAATCCTATATTATTATTCATGTTTTTCTTACTGGTTTAACAACCTGGTTTCATTTAGTCTGTTTTGAGTCTGATTATTGAACACCTGTAATATTATTAAATATTACTGTAATTTTTACATTTTCCTGTGTCAGTGACTGCATTTTAAATAATTTAATTTTAGGTGCAATTGAACATGTTGGTTCTGGGAAATATACTATTATAATCCATTTACACACAATTACAATCAGTTAATAGATCTAAAATCCTTCAATAGTTTTAATGTTAGTTATAACTTGAATACATCCTCAGGTCGCTGAATTTTTCCACCTAAGTTTCTAAAATGTACATATTTGCATATTTTTATGTTTATATTTTAGAAAAGAAATAAAAAATTCTGAATTAAAATAAACATTCTTTCAATAATTAAAATACGTTCTAGCCATGCTCATTTATTAGAGCCTTTTTCTACTAAAATAGTAATCTAAACATAAATGCAACTTAAATGAAATAGTTGTGTTTCGCAGCAGCTGATTTCTAACCTAGTCTGCAGATTCTTTTGCCTGTTTGTAACTCCAGTTCAATGAGTACATCTCTCTTTTCTAAACCAAACCACTTAAGTCTAACAGACATTTGCAGGGTTGGTGGGGTCTGTATTTTGTCTCCTGGCACTGTTTTTTTTTTTTTTTTTATTTTTTTACTCATTTTTAATTTAAGCTGTGCATTCTTAAGCAGCCTAACATGCGGTGCAGTGACCATGTAGGTTCATACTCACACAATATGCTCAAAATCTTAATAGTGAACACATGCAGTCTTCACAAAGTGAGTGACAGACTCGTTAAAAAAGCAATTAAGATATTATCATAGGCAATACACACTGTTCAGCCGTCCTTGTTTGTCATCGTAACACCTTGGTTAGGATCCAGCTCGCGCTTATAAGATCTGCTTCCCTGACAAATTGTGTTTTAGACTGAAGTGTCTCTTCAAAAATTAATAGGTTGCATCGTGTTGAGATGGAAGGATAAAAGCCTTCGTATGATGTATGTTGGGGGAGGGACATGCTTCACGCTAATGGAAAAGAGAGGGAGACTCTCAGATAAATGTCTGAAAGCAGAGCAGGTTGGAGCTGCAGCAGGAAAACACCACTCGGCTCCACCTGGCATTTTTCCCATCCACGTGACCTGGACCACAGGGGAGGTTCATGTCAGATTGTGTGTGTGTGTGTGCTCTTACTCTCTCCAATCACCATCTTCCTGCTCCTGATTGATCGGTGCAGGAGGTTGATTACCTGCACTTTACCATTCACCTGAATCAGAAACACACGAGGCTATAGGAGTGTGTTCTGATTGGACGATTGGAAGGGATGGCCCAATTACCCTGCCACCTTGTTCACCAGATATCACTCCCCTGGATTTCTTTCTATGGGGTTATGTTAAAGATATCGTGTATCGAACAAAGATATAGGACATCAACGACCTGAAGCAAAAGATCACTGATGCCATTGACTCCACTGACGAGTCTATGATACAGACAACATGGAATCAAATCCAGTACTGTCTGGATATGCTTCGTATATAGAGGTGTATTAAATGAGGCAAAAAAGTTCAATATCTACTTTTCATTTTGTAATAATTTCCACAGATATGTGTAGTCATTTGCTTTTGTAATAAATGTGTGAAATTGTAAAAAGACTATATGCACACCCTGTATGTGAGGAATACACTTGTAAAAATTCTCCATATGTGTGTGTTTTGTTTCAGATGTGATGGTGGGGATGGGCTACAACCTGGATGAGATCCAGGAGTCTCTGGCCAAGATGAAGTACGACGAGATCACAGCCACCTACCTGCTGCTGGGCAGGAAGGCCTCGGAGGTGAAAACATCCACCTGTTACCTCAACACACACCACATGAAGCAGTCTGAGCAGACGGAGACTAACAGGGAGCGGGAGATAAAAATACCTGTGCATTCCTTAAATCATAGTTGAATTTCTACTGTTCTGCTGGAAGCAGAAGCTGTGAGTTTTAAGAACAGGTTGAGTTATTATTCAGACTGCTCTGAATCAGGGATGACTTTATAAACTCGGAGCGTTCAAGTATTCCAACCCTGGCACATCTGACCAATCAGAGGAGTGAACGCTCTTATGTGGGTTGTGGTGATGCACTGTAGGTCACTATGAGTTTTGTGTGAAAAAAGTTGACAAACTCAACTGATTCAGACAAGAGCAAACAATCGGAAGGTGTGAAAATGCTGTTATTTAATATAGAACATATTTTAACAGCTTTCCTCCTTTAACTGATGTAAGACAAAAGGCCTGTTTGTTTGTAGCTTTAATCACTGTCATGACTGTAAAAACACAGAGCTCCTAAAAGCAATGAAAACAAGCTGTAAAATGAGGACTATATTACTTAAAATCAGCTTAATGAAGGAAAAATTCATTTGCCAAGACTTTTAAAATGCGTAAAAATATCTAGGAAGATTTAAAAAAAAAATTTCAGTTAAATAGATTAGATTAAATAAACATTTTCTAATGTAGTGTCTTTGACGAGCTGAGCATTGGTGTAATACATTTTTAGTCATTGTCTGTTCTTAATATATGAGGAATTAAAAGAACAAGCCTGAAATAAATTCTAACTTCATTGATTTTAGTTTCAAGTGTTACAATTCTCAAAACAGTGATACAAATCTCTTATAATTTCTTATTATGATGATTAAGTAAAACAATGACAGATATAAGCAGTGTTCAGTAAGAACAAATATCTTATGTCATGCAAAAAGGTATTTCATCTCCATTAGATTTTACTTTCGTACTCATTACTCTACTCTACTTTTTATTCATTTATTAATGTGCGTTTACTTTATTTTTGGTCAAATTTGGAAACCCTCAGCTGGGTAACGAGGAACAATGAGATAAATGTAATAACTCATAGTAACACAGGTGTGATTTCCAGATAATTCATCCTAATGCAGTTCCAGTTCATTTATACTGTCAGTGTCCTGTGTTGTTGGTTTAGATGTTTATTCGTTAAGTTTTGACTGGTTCTATTCAACTCTTGTGCAGTTGGAGCCTAATGAATCAGCCTCCAGCAGCAACCTCTCTCTGGCCAAACCCAGACCCAACAGCGAACTCAACGGCCAGTCGCCCTCCCACCTCAAAGTCCAGAGGAGCGTCTCGTCCAACCACAAACAGAGGCGCTACAGCGAACAAGGTCAGGACGCCACAGAGACAGAGGCCTTTCCTCCAACAGATGCTTTTATCAGTTTCATATTGTCTTCTACCACCTTAACTGCATGTAAAAATGTCCTTTTGTTCTGGATTGACTGTGGCTGCCGTTACTTTGCCCCTTCGTGATGACTCAAGTGGATGAGTCAGACTGAACTCTGTGGCGTCTTTCCCTCCTAATAAAGGTTGATTTTTGTCAGCAGCTGATAAAGGCAGTTCAATCAAGCCACTCTTATGGTGGAGCACTTTAAACTTTGGCTTATTTGCACAGCTCAGCGCTGTCTGCAGTGATGTAATGCTTTGTCAATACCTTGAGTTTACCCTGCTTCCCTTCTGTCAGGTCTACTTAAACTGCAACATGGTAGACCTTTATGCTGCAGCTCTTAACACAAAACAGTGTGTCAGAAGGTCCTTAAAGTCTTAAGATGTGTATAAAACTGAATACAAGTCATCGAATAGCCTTAAATGGAAACTTCTGAGGACATAATTGTCACAAATATATTCTCTATTCAATTTATCCATTTTGAGTCAGTGCTTCGGTGTTAAAATCACGTTTCATTAAGGTGTAAACGTACTTTTTTAATCTTTTAATTTTATATTTAGCTTCATTCGCGATTATAGCACCTTTTCTCTGCATCCAAGCCCTCTTGACAATCTGCTGTCGTACACTGTTTACATCTTATTACGCTGGTTGTGCAAGAACACAGTGATCTGGTTACTCCAAACGGGAAAGGTTAGAATATTTACACAAAGGGCCGATAAGCAACAAAACACAGGTGAGACAGAAAACTGGAAGGAAAAAAAATACTAAGACTCGATTGTTTGCTGTAAACAAGCCAGGACACATGAGGAAATGGATCGAATAAATAAAACGGGGAAATCAAAAGTGGGTTATGATGTGTTATGCTTAAGAAATAACTGATCGTCAGGGAATTTTATTAATAAGGTAAAAATTTCAGCTTCTGGTTAAATTGGACCTTAGGATTAAGGCTTGATATCATACACAATTTAATGATTCAACAGATATCATTAATTCTAGTTCCTGGAAAAAAATTACATTGCACATTACAATATGAATCTAATTTTATTTTATAGGTTTGGTGGCTTTATTTACTGTATACAGTCAAAGCATCTCAAAGCACACAAATAAACATGTTTGTCACATTGTGGATTAAGCCTTTAGCCTTAAATTTCAGCTTCATGGAACCTTCCACTCAAACCAGTTTTACAACATAAAAACAGACCCGTTCACCACAAACTAAACTTAAGTGTCAACATAAGGTCACAAAAAACAAATCACCAAAACTGGCTACAAGCTGAGTGTACATACACAGACACATCTAAGGTCAGACGCCTGTCCCAAACTCTGGGTCTGGATCCAAAATGGGCACTAGAGCTCTGTATTTTGGTGTCAGTTTTTATTATATGTGAATTGTTTTTCCAAATTGAAGTAGGTTAATATTCTCTGTAAGAGGTGATGAATGTCGACCTTAAGCAAACCATGTGAATTACAGAGGAGATGTAAGAGATGTAACAAGGCAAAAGGATGAAAATAATGCAGGCATGATGTCAAAAATAACTTAAAAAGGTAAAACAAAGATTTAATAAGAGAAAAATGACAGAGCAAGATGGAAAAGATGGCACAAAATTAAATCAGTGGTAAAGATACAATGACATGTAAGGGCATGAAAACAAGATAAAAGAGAAGATACAATATATGTAAAGATATAGAAACAGCAAAAAAATGACATGACAACAATATAAAGATGTAACTAAATGAGAACAGTATAAAAGACCTAGTAAGATGAAAAAAAAGCAAAAGAGAAACATTCAGACACTGTTTTTGCAGCAAAAATGAAGACATTATGACAAGTCATGATTTATTTTTGCAAATCTGTAACTCAAGGCTTTTTTTTTTGGGTCTGGTTCTGAAGAGGTTTGGGCACCACTGCCTTAGGAGTGACAAGACATTTTTCATTTCTCAGTAGTATCTGAAGAGTCGGGGCATAAAAGTATAGTCTATACTCAGGGAACATTCCTTTGGTGTTAAAACACAGCAGGGGAACATTTCATTTTCCACCATGAACTACATCACACGTGTTTAAAAGTATACCACAGTGATGAAAGTGCTACGTCACCTCGACTCAGTCTTAGATCCATCTCTCCTGTAAATGTAGGCCATCTCATTTTAGATTAAAAGGTGTAATTTATCCGTCAGAGTAGAGTCTTTGGATCATTGGTTTCTGTCTGATCTGCAGTCGGTCAGAACGTTCCTCCGGGGCTGGCTCATCCGAAGCGGAGTCAGACCACGACGGCGGAGAACAGCGTGAAGGAAGAGGGCGGCGTCCAGCTCCGCAAGCCCAGCACCCCGGGCAGCCGCGGAGCCCCGCCCACCAGCCCGCTGCTGGGCAACGCCAACAACCCCAACAAGGCTGACATCCCCGACCGCAGGAAAGGAGCCACCACCGGACCCAGCGTGAGTGGAAAACACAACCACCTGTTTCTGATCAGATTTAGGTTCGGGTTTTGATTCCTGTTCAGCCTTTACGAGTTTGATAAGAGTTTGTATTATGTTTACCGGTTAATTTTTAGATATCTCCACAGCACACAGTAAGGTTAGTAGTTCAATTTGGCCTGGACAAAAAGATAAATATAGAATCATCTTGTTGGCTAAAGTTTAAAGGTCAGGGTTGCTTTGATCTCTTGTCTGTTCAATATTAACCTCCTAAGACCCAGGAGCCCCACAGGATTTTGAGTTTTGGCTTTTTTTTAATTAAATAATTGCTTATATTGGAAACATCATGATGCAACAATTTTTTCAGATGCATTTTTAAAAATTTTTATGGAATGTCATTTGCGGTGGACAGTTGTTTCTTTTTTTCTTTTTTTTATATAAAGCTGTGAATTTCATGTCCTCATACGTGGACAGTGGGTCCTAGGAGGTTAAGACTGATCTGTCATGAATGTCTTGAGGTTTGGTCATAGTTTTAGCCCTAACTGCTGCTCAATTAGAGAACTACATGAACAGATTATGGTGCAAGGATCTGATTGAACTGATGGTTCCTTTTACAAAAGCTGAAAGAGGTTTAATTAAAGATTGTATGAGCTCAAATATGGTTTACAGTACAAGGCCATTGTCTGTTAAAAGTCCCATATTGTGTGTGGACATTTTATTATTGTTCAAGCATAAAAGGAAAACAAAGAGGAGGCTGATTTTACCTGGAATCTATTTCATTTTAGTTTGTTTTGCATTGTTCAACAAGGAAAAATAAATGTCTCAAGTATGTTTTTCATTAGAAAAGTAATCTAATTTTAAGAAAATACCCAGCTTTGTCTCAGTAAGATGTTACAGCCAATAGCTTACATAACATCTCAGCAGAGGAGCAAGATTGATTTCCTTATTTTAAGAGATCCCTTGCACAATGTCTCAGTGGAAGAATGTTGCATCTGTCTTAGATTGCATTTTTGTTTCTTGTAATGAGCACAACTTACTGAAATTCTTAATTCTTCAACCAGACAAAAAACCAGATCTTTTGCTAAATACGAGAATATTTGGTTATGTGGTGTTTTATTGAGGAGCTGTTTCTTTGTAGTGCTGCTGGTTTTTTAGTTGTTTTCGTTAACAATATAATCCTGCTACAGACAAAATGAAATATCTCTTTCTATGACTTCACACTGGATTTTTTCCCCTCTGCAGAATAACACTGCATCAGCAGGTATGACCAGGAGGAACACGTATGTGTGCAGCGACAGGAATAACACGGATCGTCTCTCGGTCATTCCCAACGGGAAGGAAAACAGGTGAGGAGGATGTTCGCTGCCTTTGACCTGGATTTATCGGAAAAACCACGAAATCTGTGTCAGCACAAAGAGGAAGTAGAATTGGGACACGTAAAGTGCACAGCAAACAAACAAATTAATCCCCATTTTCACATAACAGATAGATTTAGGAATTCAACGAGCCAACGTCCAATCAAAGACTCATTTCTCCTCATCTTGGGGACGGCTGGTATTAGTCATTTCATCCCCAGATAATGATACATGTCACGATGCAGCATATTTTCTGTAACTTCAGTAAATAAATAGTTGACAGGCTTAATTATTATTAGAATATGAATGATATATGTATATGTTTATACAAAGTTTCAGTAAAGAATGGAACAAAATGTAAATCTATGAAATATAAAGTAAATAGAAAACGCTTTTCAGCTGTAGTTATGAATAAAATAAATATAGGCCTGACATATGAACATGGTAAAAAGAAAGATTTTAAACTTTAGCTAAGTTAAAGTTAAAACCTTTGGTTGGTTAGATATTTACATAAACCCATTCTACAGGACACTGACACAAAGAGGTGCAAAGAATGACAGACTTGCTGTACATTTTGGAACTTATAATACAGTGTTCACAATAGAAACAGATAACTTTTCAAACACAGTGGCTTGAAAATATTTTGATTGATGTGGAAATATTTTTTTCTACTTCCACTAAGTAAAATAGTTCATTAGATTGTACAGTTAGAACTACATATGTCAACATATCTATATATATTAAACAGTCCCATATACATGTTTGACTATGCTGTAAAAGAATGTATTATTACATAGATAGAGAATAATCAATATCTGTTTATAGTGACTGACTTCTCACAGCAGTAGTTTGACATTGGAACCCAGATTCTTTATCGATGGAGGAAACAGATCCTTTTTTTTTTTTTAATTTTCCTACTTACTTTCTTACTTTCTTTCTTGTATTTATTTTCCGTTTTTACTCATCATCTTATTTTTCATTTCTGCCTGTGTGTGTTTGTGTTTCGGGGTTTGTTTTTGTTTTTGTTTTTTTTTTTTTCTTTTCTTTCTTTCTTTCTTTCGTTTCTGGCATGACCAGCATGACTGAGATGGCTTGTGCCACTAGCCCCTCCTCCTCTGCTGCGTTTGCGGCCGCTGCGTTCGGTGCCTCGTCCAGTTCGGTGCGGCTGAGGTATCAAACCGTCGGCCCTTTGTACGCTTGCCAGGCAGGCTGGGCCACGCTGCCCCACTCCTACTACGCTCTGGACTACTGCTCGCCCAAGTAAGACGGCAGGGCCCTCGAACCCCCTGTCTGTCTCCTCTCATGTCTCAGCCCTGTTTGGCCCCTCGCTAACCCGCACATCCAGCCAGCTTCACACTCTGTAACACCCGACTAAACCATGGACCATCTCCTGCTGCAAGAGGAACAGGAGTGTGCATCTAACTTCTCTTTACAGTCAGTGTCTGAATTGATGCTCATCAGCCAAAAGCAGGAAAAAAGGCCCAAATCCATCAGGAAGATCCAACTCAGAGCTATATTTTGACTAATATTCAAGAGGTAGAAATCCATATTCTTTGGTTTAGATTCATCTTTCAGGACTGTGTTTCTGAACCTATACAAACAATCCCAACATGTGATCTGTAGGAGTATGTCGCGGTTCCAAATCTTTTAACTTCCCCGTTTGCATTCCAAAATGGTGCAGATGAATTCTTTAACTCTTGATTTGTTTTTATTTATCATTTAGAATTTTGGTGCTAGCTATTAACCCTTGGTTGGTCATGTGGCCTATTCAAACATGAATGGTCACGTGGGGTGTATGCACACCCCAATGCTAAAATATTTAAAAGGT
>JAPQRQ010000016.1:28796942-28809039 GCA_037367365.1 Apogon talboti
ATCATTTGACTGCACTTTTTTTTTTTTTTTTTTTTTGATCCCCTGTATTTTTCCAGTCATTAAAGAATGAATGTTTTGCTATCCATCACACGCCTCTGTGAAGTTTAATTAGGCAAACCTTCACATCAAGTTAAATCATGGATGTCCAACTTATTTTAGTTGAGGGGCCACATTCAGTCCAATATGACCTCAAGTGGGCGGGGCCAGTAAAATAATAACAGAATAACTTAGAAATAATGACAAGTCCAAAGTTTTCTTTTTGTTTGAGTGCAAGAAAAGTAACATTACAGTAGGAAACTTATCACACAAAAAATGCGAATTATCTCAAATATGAACAAGGTGAAATTTCTTAAGAAAAATATGTGCAATGATGATTGATGCCAGTTTATCATTTACACGTGCATTACAATCTCCAGATCACAGTGGATGTAGAAAGGCACAAAACATTTAGTAACAGGAATTTGGAAAATAAAAATATAGCATTTAACTTTATCATTGAAACAATTCATCAAGACTCAACACTTTACTGTGGATTTTTTTCTGTGAAATTTTTGAAATTTGCAAATTCATCCCATGGGCCGGATTGAACCCTTCAGATGTCCAGTTTTGGACCGAGGGCCATATGTTTGACAACCCTGACTTAAATACACTGTACAAGAACTAAAAATATAACCAGGCATTACATAAGGTTAATGCCTGTGTGCTTTGTTTACTCTGAATATGTTGATAAGTTCTAGAACGACGATAAAAGGAAGCACTTGACTTTACTGCTGCAACTTGAGAGCCATTGACAGCCATTAAACCTGTACACAAACAGGGTTCCCACAGTAATAGAAAACCTGGAAAGGTCATGGAATGAAGTTCAAACTGTAAAAGTCGTGGATATTAATTTAAAACATGTATCATCCTCAGTTTATCGTGAAATCTGCCCTTGTGAGAGCACAACAGATCATGATTTCCCCCTTAATTCTGCCAATACCAATGTAAAAATACATTTTAAAAACAGAATTTAGACTTTCTCCTATAAGGGATTGCATTCCTGGACCGTCTGAGGGTTTGCATCTTCATCACCTTTTCACCCCTGATAAATTTACATTGTTGGAGTATTACTGTAGTGAAATTCACAAGTAAAGAGATCAAGAAGCTCAGATTAATAAGGAATAATTGAAAAAAAATATATTAACCTCAGGATTGAGGAAGCAGGTGTTTAAATGACTTTTTCTAATTATTTGATTAAAAACATTATCTTTTTGCCCAATTTTTGGCAAATATGTTCCTTAGAAAGTAGCTCATGAATGCATTGTAATAATTTGGAATGAAAAAGACCTAAAAAAATAAAAGTTTTCATACAATAATTAAATTTAAAGGTTTGTATGATCATGGAAATGAGGCTGTTCCTCGTTTAAGTCATTTCCTGTTGAACTTTTCCAGAAAACTGACAGCGTCTATGTTGTTCTATTACTCATCATGTCATTTCTCCTAAAGGACGACGTCAGAGGCCAAACCGTGACTCCAGGCTGAATTAGATGGTTTTGTCATATTTTGTTTTGTCAAAGGTTGAACTGCAGATGCCAAAACATGTTTTTCTTGGTTCTTAAGGTGAATCTGAAGGAGACACACAAACTCAATGTAAGACAAGATGGGATTTTTCTCATTTACAAACATCTGTTTTCTGTTGACGAAGCCTGATGTTGAAGGTCACAGCAGGAAAATACAACAAATAACATTATTTGAAATATAGGCTAAGTTCATCAAACACTGTACTTGTGATCAGTTCTGAGGTGCATTAGTATGAATATGTAATGCTACTGATACGTCTACAGCAAACATTACACTGCTGTATTTGTTACAAGTAACTGAGTCTTAAGTTAGTTCTCAGATACATATAGATATACTAAAGTCTGTGAAAAAAAAGTCTAATCTAATTTTTGCACTTAACCCTTAAAGACAGTGGTGAGTTCCAAATGATATTATTGATGAATTGATTTATCACCATTTATTATGATGTCATCCTCTGCGTTTTGCATTTTCTCAGTGTTAATCAGGTATTTTCCTAGACGTAATTTACCTATTATGTAAATGTTTTGTTAAAGCTCAGAGTAAATTCAAATGTTATTATATCAAAATAGAGAAAGATGAGGGAAAAGTCAGCTTTTAGGCAAAATATATCAGTAACTGAACATAAAACAAGTGTCTGCAACCACTTTTATGTGTGAAACTACATGGGTTTTAGTGGTGAATCAGTGCTGCAGAATTATGAAGCCTGTGAACATCCAAGTGGGTTATAGATGAAGCAGAGAAAGTGCATTTTACCAGAATTATTTACATGTATTGATAGGATTAGTGGTTTGAAAGTTTTTAAACATTTTACATCAGTGGATATTTTTAAGGTAATTAGGTTATTGAGGTTAGTTATTTGTACTTGTGTCACTTTTACTTAAACAAACATGGTTATTAAATCTTGAAAATAAATTATAAACTTAAATTTTCCCATGAGAAAATATTTTAATCTGCATTAGTCACTGTCCAGACACTTTTATAATACAGTCGTTTTCATGTAAAGTTTACTTACAGTATATTAATTATTATAAATGATGATGATGATGATGATGATGACGATGATGACGGCTCTGTACCGGTTGGTCCAACTGGACTGGAGTCAAACCGGTTTCTCAGAACCTCCACCCGCTCAGCTGGACCCTGAGGCTGCCTTCAGGGACTGTGGGAAATATTGGCACCAACACTTCACCAGAAAAACAACAGTGGGTTTCAGGACACATGATATTAAAAGAAACAAGTAAACTCCTCATTAAACACCATAAATATAGTCAACTAGAACTTTATTTGTAATCAGATATGCAATTATTTATGCAGGGAAAAACCAATACCATAGTAAATACATTAGAGGAACAAATATAATGGACAGATTGCCACATTAATAAAGTAACTATTTAAAAAAAAATTAAAAGCAATAATAACAATGTATTTGAGGAATTAAAAATAATTCAAATAAATTATATAAATTAGAAATATTAAAATCCAATCAAAATTAAAGAATCAGAACAAAAGTAATACAATAAAATAAATAAATAAATAAAAATCTTTTTAAAAGCTTGTAATAAAAACATAATAAATAATAAAAATTAAACTTAAAACCCAGAGTTAATTGTGCATTTGATTATTAATTCTTATAAGATTATATGTAAATGAAGTGAGTAGAATTCATTTTTTCACATTTAAAAGTGCCAAACTGCTTTACTAGAACTGCACAGCATAAAAATAGGGATTAAAAGCAAGACAATAGTCAAAATTAAATAATGAATATACTAAGGCAGACCTGATGCATACAATATCCCCTGTAAGAGAAATATATTTATCTCCCGTTTACAAGTCAAACTGTCCAGTATGACCTTGGGAAAGTCTTATTCCACAAAACAAAGTTTCTTTTTCACTTTTCCCCTATGAAATTGTCAAAATTATATGCACTCTACCATCCAAAAGTATAAATCTCAAGGGTTGCTTTCTATCAGTTTTTACTTCAGTTTGTCTGTAAACATGTAATGAAAACATGGACTTAAATTATCATGTTGATCATTGCTTTCATAATGACATGAGTCCAGTAGTTTTACACAAAAAAGGCAGATAAATCAAATAAAAAAATTACCTTTTCATTGCCAATATGTTATTAACCAGCCACTAAACTGCAGCAACATTTTAAGAATTTATTTTTAGATAAGTACATTGAAGTACATTGTAAAAAATGTCAGTTATCTACAACTGGCAACAATGCAGAGAGTTTTGCAGACAATTTAACTCTGTTTTTAGATATTTTACCATATTAAAGTTCTAAAAACCACTTGTAAACAATATCCATAGTAATATACAATAGGTACTCTCATAGTAGCCTACAGAATTGATTTGATTGCATCCTCACTCTTAGACAACTGATGGTAGAAAATGTTTCAGGCACATTTGAGGAAAAACTTCTGCTTGAGTAAAAAATATGTTATGTCTGATGTGTTTTTAAATCTCAGATTAGAGAAATAGGTTGTCTTTAGATTCTAAAAACCTTACTACACATGTAAAGAACAGTAGAATCAGATAATTTAAAATCTTGTTTGTGAAACCTAATATTATATTCATTGCATTTGTTCAAAAATGATTCAAATGAGTTGAAACAGACAATACATATAACAGTTTTATTTTCAATATATTGCATGCAAAGTAATTATTTTGTGTTGAATTATTATAGCCTGGTATATGTCAATGATTAGCAGGAACACTGATTTTTATGCATTATGATTTTTTTGTGCAGTATCGAACACTCACACATGCTAAGCACAAAAAAATGTGCTTTTCATAAGGTAGCAATAAAAGATTAGACGTAATAATAGACTTTTCTACATTATACTTTCATTAAGCTACATTTTTCATCTACATGTGACCTAATAATTGTTAATTAGCAATAAATACTACAGTAACAACAAACTGAATAAACAACGTCGGACAATGGAAATCGCACAGGTCTTTAAATAACAAGGTAAAATAAAAATGAACAATCTTGCCAAAATTCATGCAATGAATAAAAAATTAAAATAGTCCCTAAAGGTTAATTTTATCAGTTATTATGATAACTTTAAGTGTAACTGGTAAGAATGCATCATCCTTTTGCCTAATAAAAAAAGCTTCAGATATCCAAATTGTAACTACAGATTAAATGTAAAAACTGACACGCTCTACGTCTTGCGTGTGTATTTTATGTTATTTCTGATTTAATATACAAATATTTTTATTTTACTTGGGTATTTTTTTGTAGGAAAGAGTTGAATGTTTGGTGTCGGAGCTTGCAGGGAGTCAGTGAACGCGTCCTAATCCAGCCCAGCCGCTGAGTAGCCATTTTGGTCCCACCTAAAACAGACAGACCAGCTCCACTTTGGGCCGCCGGAGATGGAAGAAACCGAGCCGATTGTGAGCATTTCAGCGACCCAAACCTTCTGAAGCCCCCCTGGTACACATCTCCAGGTGACATCGGAAGTCATGGCTCGTTGGTAGACTGAGTTGTCGTGGTGAAAATAAACCCCGGGGTGATTTTTGGAAGTGGTCACCGACAGACAGCGCCTTAACGGTAGTTTAGTTAGCTTGACTGAGTGAAACCCCAGCGGAGAGACGGACACTGATTTTTCGTTTGAATTTCAACAAGAAAATTCAGACCACAACTGGTGTGTGCACGTCATGTAAATATTATAGTATTAAATACAGGATTATGCTTTTTGCGAGGCTTTTTTTCGGTCCCTAACAGTTCAGGTGTTCGGCTCCGACACGTCCGGTCTGGTCTGAAAATTGTCACGATCCATGCTGAGGCTGTTTCCCCGGACAGAGCTAGCTGCAAAGCGGAGCAATAATTCAATTTTTTTCCCCTGTCGGACTGAACAAAGTGTCGGCGGATTTTGGACGTTAGTCGTTTGAGGAAATAGAAAGATGTCAACAAAAACTCCTTTGCCCACGGTCAACGAGAAGGTGACGGAAAGTGTAAGTATGAATGTTTGTTTGTGGGGTTTTTAAGCTAGCTGCACTTTGCCTCTATGCTGTAAAACACCACTGGATCACTTGTACATGGAGGTGAGTTGTTATATTAGTGTTTTATTGGACTGGTTGGTGGCTAATTCTTTCACTTTGTTGCTAAATCGTAAACAAGCATATTCTCTACGCCAAACACGCCCTGATTTTCCTCTTTAACATCGACAGTCCGAATGACTCGCATATAATTTATATATTTAATGGTATGTGCTTTGTTGTCACGTAAAGTTGTGTATTTTGGATGCATTCGGGATATTTAGGCCCAACCACGAACAAAACTACAGCACTTTGCCTGCTGCTTCTGGCAGGCAACAGTAGACTTTCTGTGCAGCCCTGTTATTGGCTCACCCGGCTGTCATCAAGGCTTTCGACAGTCCAGTTTCCAAATATGGGCATCTTAGTCCCGCCCTCTCGTGACTAACAGAATCACAGCGACGGAAAGTTCACTATAATAAAATCAAGATGGACTTCCGGTCAGGGTTTTTCCAGATTAAACCACTTCTAACTCACATTAAACAGTTACGGTTATACGACTTAGATACTGTAAGATTCTAGTTTTCCAAACTACAGTGACTAACATGACAGTGTTTTACTTTGAGCCGTATTTTACCCTCTCTGGCTAGTGAGATTAAGTACATATTGCTCACTATTTTCAGTTGAAGTATTTAACAGTAGATATGTCCTGCATTATTGAGTGTATAGTGTACAGATGTCAGACAATGTATTCTGCTGCTGAATTCTTAAATTGCCCCCTTTCTCCTTGCGGTGTCCTTCATCTTATTTCCTGAATCCAAGCAGTTCTTAATTTTAATAATTCACCACAGGTTTGTGAAAGTCTATCAATGTACGACTGAAGTAGTTAATATGCCCCCAGTTTTAAGTAACAACAAAGATTAATGTCAAATCTCTATGTCTTCACTAAAATTTTCACATGAAAGTCTTTTTATGAGACATTTTATGTTTGCACAGACATGGATCCCACTGTAGCAGAGAAATGTTTCTAAAAAAATTATTAAGAAAACAAACAGATCTGTGTGTGTGTGTGTGCGTGCGTGCGTGCGTGCGTGCGTGTTTGGGGGGGGGTTTAAATGTGTTGTTGCAATTTCGGCTTCCCGATGCTGTTCCTTGACAGCGGGTTTGAGTGTTCACAGGTATGTCTGGTCTAAATTAGTCTTTGTGTGCAGCAGTTTTGCAGCAGTGCGCTCTGGGCACTCACAACCCTCAGCTGCCAAGGTCATCTTCCCTTAAACTATAAGGGATCCAAACTGATCGAATGTAAGAAACAGTGCATTGATGTCACTGGTAAACAACAGCCTCCAATCCAACATGACGAAGGTGTAACTCTGTTGCTATGCACTTTTATTATGGTGGCACAAACAGAAAGCTCTTACTTCTTATCAATACAAGTTGTGTGGCAATAGCAAAGAGTACAGGCACATTTAGTAGAGGAAATAGATTAAGTAATGGTGGTATTTGAGAGGTGCTTTCAGTCCAAAACAAGGTAACTAGTAGTTTCAAAATGATTCTGTTGTAGTGGAACTATATATTAGCTTTCAGTTATTGTCAGTGTACGTTCTTTGAGCCAACTATGATTCTTTTTATTCTGAAGAAATGTACATGTATTAGGTGCATTCTTTTCAACATATGAACATATAATAACATACTTAAATAAGCATCTTCCCTATCCATCACACTTGCCTACATTCATGAAAGCAGCCGGTTGGTTTTCAGTGTAGAGGATGCATATTAGATTATTATGGTGAGTGATGTTTATGCTCCTGAGTTCTTCCTCGTCTCATTAGCAGCAACAATGTTCAGCACCATTTACTGTTGGCTTACAAACATGTCAAGCAACACAAACTGTTGACATGCACATGATCCAGTTATGACACAGACCGACTCCATGGCCACAGGCATTGTCAATAATAAGACTTTTCTGAATGTTATACAGTATATTGTACATCCATCCATTTTCTTCCATTTATTGCAGGAGAAGCAGCCTTAGCAAATAAAGTATATAGTACCTTTTTAAAATATTTCATCCCAAACAACGATTATGATTGGGTGATTTTTTTTTTAATGCTTTGGGGGCTATAAACACACTAATGAACAAGTAAAAAGCAGGAATTTAAAGGCTGTAGTTGGTTGTAAATTGAGATTTTACTTAATACTATGTTAAATCAGACAGATTTAATAGATTCAATAGACTACTACATATGTCAAGAACAGGTTTGTCCCTTTTATTCTGAAGGGACAGTGTTTAGTTTCCGGTCTGGTTGGCTCCACACTGTGTCAGCTTGTCTGGGATCAGTGTGCTCCCCCTCCTGCTGTGCTGTTCTGTTTCTCTGTGGTTATCGGGGCTCTGAGTTGGGAAAATCTGGTGTTGTGGGAATCTCTATGGGCATCGGCAGCGGGGCAGAGTGTTTTCCTGTTGAAACATGACGGGCGCCCAGGCAGCCAGGAGACACCGCAGCTTTGTGAGTAACCACTGAAAAGGACAGGGATCACATTAAACCGGGATTTGTTTTTCTTAAATACAGGAAGCTGACAGCCGGATGGAAACGGTGGAAATAGTGGTTTTTTAAAAAATACTGCGTGCTTTATGATTAGCAGATGTAAAAGAAAATGTACCCAAATGTTCCCGCCGGCATTTAGTGGTGCGTCTGTGGAATTCAGCACTGACCTTATCCTACTTGATGATATTTTTATCTCCTCTGCTATCAGTATAGAAGTCCTAAAATATTCCTTTAGTGACTTAAAGTGTGCCTGTGCTTCTTTATGAGTGACCTTGTTGCAGTTTATATTTCCCAAGGCATCTCTAAAACTTCTGCACATAGACTGTTGTTGACTGCTGTGGTGTTAAAGTGAACAGTGATCTCATATTCATTCACTTTAACTTTATTTTCAGTGCTGTTTCAAAAAGGAGGTGATGGTTGAAATAATTGTACACAACTGGATTAGTACAGTATGGAGCAAAATATAAAAAAAGCACAGATAATGTTTGTTGCTTTCTAAGTTAGTCCTGGTCCTGTTTCAGGGTGAATGGGGTCAGTTTCATGTGAGGGAGGGGTTAGATCCGGGTGGGGCAGAGAGTACCGGCTCTGTTAATGAAGCATCGGTCGGGCGGTCAATACAGGCGCTGTACACGGTATCTATCGGATTTTTTTTTTTTTTCTTTTTTAGTTGTCGGTGCAGGGTTGGGACGGCGGGTTGATAGAGTGTTTGAAAACAGCATCCAAAAAAAATCAATGCCTCCATCGGTGGTGCTGTCACAGCTCTGAACCACAATACCCTCAGATTTCTTCCAGTATCAAGCAGTTACTGTTTGATCTCGCTTTTTCTCCGAGTATTTAGTGTTTTACAGTTACTCATTCACCCCTCAGTCTCGTTTTAGAGATAGATATTGAGATAACGGGTCTTCAGCTCGCTAAAATCACCCTTTCAGACGTTAGGAAAATGATGAGAAAAGATCAGTAAGAGTAGCTGCAATTCCTTGGACAGTAATTCTTCAATCTGACTGAAATCCTTCCAGTTAGAGATGGATGTTAATTGGAATGATATGGTAAAATCTGTGTTTACATGCCCCAAAGCATTTAATCATAGTTGAACTTGTTTCCACTTGCTGTGAAGAGTCTAATCTGCCAGAAATGTAAGAGAAGAGGACATTT
Source organism: Apogon talboti (assembly GCA_037367365.1). NCBI lineage: Eukaryota > Metazoa > Chordata > Actinopteri > Kurtiformes > Apogonidae > Apogon > Apogon talboti. The sequence goes on from JAPQRQ010000016.1 coordinate 28,806,188, forward strand.
TCTCCCCCCATATTGGTTAAAAATTCAGTTCAACATTTCTCAGTCGATTTACAGTTTTCTCCCTCTTTTCTAACACTTGGAACAACTCATCATTTTGTGAATTTCTTCCATCAATGTGTTGAATAATCCTTTAATTTAACTTCTAATCTCTATATTTGTTTACTGACTGGAAATTCGTCACTTAACATTGCTTCAATGTGGTGAGAACATTAACAGGAAGATTCACCCAGAGAAAAGCTCAGATTAAGTGTTGACATTACTATTAAGTGCTAATGTGTTCATATAGGTTATCAGATCCCCTTTGATTGGACCGCTCTCTTGTGTTTGAGGTGGTCACATCAGATTAGGATATTATTTTGATAATTCTTAGATTATTATGACCTTTATAAAGACAGTTTTCTACTGTTTACAGATGGAGTCTACTTTTTTTTTTTTTGAACCTTTATTTGGCGCTGCACATCCTGTTTTCACATGTACAGGATATGACTCTGGCAGTTGGCACCATTAAATAATGTTGCACTTAATTTGGGCAGGTTAAACTCCAGAGTTGTGCTTGACATAAGGCAAAGTAATGTGTGCAGTTTAGGTTTTGCAAAGTGGATAGCAAGTTATCCAACTAATTTTTGAGAGCACGTTGACAAAATAAGGAAGACTGTTTACACAAATAAGTCAAACCAATGTAAAATTATCTCAGAGCTGTTGCTTTGATTGTTCTTGGCTCATAGATTTATCAGTTTTCAGATGACACTGGATACTGTGGGGGTTTAGGATGTTAGACATTTGATGATTTTTTATTTTATTTTGGTTTCTGTGATGTCTCGACGGTAGTTTTTTCAATGCATCTGGATGTTTTGTAGACTTTGCAGCTAATTGATAGTGAAAACTGCCCTGATCTCGTTACCCTCTGCCTTATTTTTCTCACAGATTACACTGTTATTGTGCAAAAAAAACTCCCACTTAACCAGCTAACAGCAGAAGAAAATGTTAATATGTTGATATTCTGTTTGTATGTTACATGGGTTGCTGGTAGGGGATTTTTTTTAACGTTAATATGTTGACGACAGTTTGGAGCAGCAAAAAAAGCGAATAGCCCTCCCCTTTGTACACTGAAAATACATTCTGCATTGCTGAACTTAATCTTTCACTGTATCAGGAATCAGGTGATGTTGAACAGAGTCAAAGTAATAAATGCATAAACAAAATCTGAATCACTGGTCATTAAACTCAAAGTAAGTGATCGGTAAATGTGGAAGTAAGCATCAAACTACCTGTAATAAAAATCTATGGACTGATTGTTAACGTTTGAGCCACTCTAAATAGGTGTTCTAGTCTATAAAGCTAATATTAACTATCGGGGCCAATTTCTGCCATATTGTCAAATGTTCCACAGACTATATTCATTTCTGTTAAAATCTGACCCTGAACAGATGCAGAGGTGCCTCATTCATCCCCCTGTGCCTGTGATAGGTCCTCTAGCTTTGATGGTCAGGCATTTACTTGATGAAATACTGAGTTTATCTGCCATCTGTAGATGAAAAGCTTCTTTCTTTGTCTGGATCCAGCCTGTAAATGTCAGGAGTTTTCTCCTGCAGAGCCTAAACTGATGTCACAGTGGGCTAACACGATTTACCACTGATACATGTATATATCTGTTTGTTTCATCCAGTGTTAGACCTGTAAACTCTGCCTTTTTGTTTCCACAGCACACTTCACACAGTAATGGGCGTCAGGAGATCAGCACGCGCTCTGCTCGGACCGGCATCCGATCCCGCAGCTCCGAGGAGCCACACGTGGGCAACTACCGGCTGCTCAAAACCATCGGGAAGGGCAACTTCGCCAAAGTGAAACTGGCCCGACACATCCTCACCGGCAGAGAGGTGAGATGCCCGAACACACCGACTGAAGAGTTTATCAAGACTGAAGTCCAGCTGATTTCCTTATCCTGTGGCCTAAGAACAAGTCAAACATTTAATGACCATTACATAGAATAAAGTCTGTTTGGACGGTGAGAACAGGAGCAGCTATCAAAGGGAACATGTCAGACAATGCCAATGATAGAATGCCAATTATAAAAAGACCTTTTGAAGTTATACTTTTACTTGTAATGATGAAAAGTGATCTATGCTAGATCAGAATAAAGAAGATGAACTGTATGAAAGACTGGATAAACACATAATTTACCTCAGAAAAGTCTTACCTAACCCCTCAAGACAACATTACATCCCAGCTTTGCCTATCTTTGGAAAGCTGGAAGGTTAACTACACTTCCCTCTGAGTCAGAACAGCAGGACTTTCCAATAAAACCCAAACTCCTGAATCGGTATCACTTTATCAGAATCTGCTGCTCCTTTAAGTAAATATAGTCTGCTTCACCCACAGCTGATAAGCCTGTCTCCATGATTTCAACTGTTAGTTTTATTGCAGAGCTTGGGTGAGGCTGGGTGTCACATTTATGTCTGTGTTTACAGTATTGAAAAGTTTGAATTGGTTGTTTGTGTCTGGCTGATACAGCCAAAAATATCAGTAGATACTGATAATTATCATGATAAATGTCAATGTTTAACGGCTGATTTTTGGAGCTGAGTAAATGTTGAATAAACCAGATGGTGAATTGTGTTTTTAAACTTTTTTTTTTTTTTTTATGGTCAGAACATTTCAGAGGTAGTAGTAGAACATGAGTGAAACTGTGACGCAACAAAGATCGCAATAGTATCTCCTAGTTTAAAGGAAAATGTTAGTTATTTTAGACTTTCAATGTAGTGAACTTAACTTCCGTTAACCCATTTTAACCCAAGTTAACAATTTTTAGATTTTTGTAACAATTTTCAGAACATTTGCATAAAATGGGAATA
>JAPQRQ010000016.1:28817841-28834752 GCA_037367365.1 Apogon talboti
TTATTAATTTGGAAATTATGAGCAATTTAAAAAAGTTGGGGTGTTGAAACACCCCAGGTGACTAACGTAGGGTTAAGTAGAAGTGCCGATTCATTCCTGACTTCCTGCCTCAGTGGTTACCCTATTGGTGGATGATATGAGAGTACATGGCGGTTGATCTTACAGATGTCCTACCGTCATTTTATGTCGCTGTACTCATGTTTTCAGGCTTCTCCTGCTAACTTCATTTGAAGAGGTGCTAAACTCTTCAATGTATTTATGATCTGTGATGATGATGATGAATTGTGTTATATACAATGGTTTAAGATTAAACCATCCTGAACCCTTGTACATGGATTCAACCATTTGGCTCTTCATCATGAAATGCATAATGAAATAATCCCAATCATCACTCTGTAGTCTGATTTGCATGACTCACCTGCTCCACACTGGGAGTCTGTGACCAAGTTTACATCCACATAATATTCCATTTTATGCCCTTACTCTGGGAAAGGAAATTTAATATGTTGTTTACATTGCTAGAGAAAGTGAATGTGAAACTAATATCCCTGTGTACATAAACACCTTCTGGAAAAGGTCGGCTTATTTGCTCATACCCATAAACCTGCTGATATCCTCGGTCATTTACTTGTAGGTGTGTGTCTCACTCATCTCTAACAAAGAATGTATACCTTTATTCCAGCTGACTGTAAACAGGTGTAAAAATCAGTAGTAGGAAATCAGCAAATGAAATTCATTTCCACTTCCAAACAGAATATGCTGTTTACGTTATGTTGACATATTTGCAGTAACAGTGTGCATGTAAATGTACTCTGCAAAACCACCCTTATTTTCCCCACAAGGAACTGAAACTGTTATATCAGTCTGTTCGAAACCACCAGACTTCTTTGACAACAATTGTAGTTATACCTTCCACAATTCCTTCCTCAATTGGTTACTTTGGATCTGAAGTGACATTTTAAAAGAACTTTCAAGCGACACAAACAAACCCATCGAGGCAGTGACTCTATGATGCAAAAACCCTGTTTTTAAGACTCTGGTGGTGTTGAAGAGAGGAATTTAACACTTTCAGTTCCTCTTTGGAAGATCATTGATGGCAAAAAAATAATCTACTAAATAGAGTACATTTGAACTGATGTTGACTATTTTTAAGGGTTTCTATTGCATTTAGTAGAATGTATTTAGGCAAGTAGATTTTTATGTTAGGCGTGATATTAAGTGTTGTGGGATTTGCAGCATTGGGCAGGACAGTCATTAAAAGTCGTATATACCATCACAGTGCTCCTGAAGTAAAAGCTATTGTCAACAAATTGGGTTATTCTGGTATCTGTACATTTTTTACTATATATAATAAAAAAATATTTCAACATCTTAAAAGTTTGTGTGTGTTGACAGGGCTGCAACTGAAAGCTACTTCCTTTGGTCACTATTATCATTATTAAAAACTATCAAATAATTCTGTCCAAGATGTGCAAGAGATGAAGCTCTGACACGTTTTGATGAGATTATTTGTCTTCATCAACCAGCAGCTCAAAATATTTAGTTCAGTGTCACATTTGCATGATGAGACCATCAACAATGGAATAAATGAGCTGTTTATTTTCTGTTTTGGCCTGGAAAAAGAAGTCATTGTCAGAAGCGTTAGCATATGTTTTGTGGCTTCAATCTTAAATGTGGAGTAGACATATGAAATATCAGGAAATGGTAATACTCAAGGGAAGTACTTCTAACTTGTCATTAAGTGCAGTACTTGATTAATTGTACTATGTTAACTTTCCACCACTGTTTTTTGTTCTGTCGTCACCGTCCATGACTTCCCAACAGAATCTTAGTGTGATTTTTCTCCTTCTACCGTTTTTTCCGGTCCGCGCATGCAACTGAGACTGACAGTTTTGTTTTACTTGTTAAATCAACCAGATCAGGAAGCGGGTTTGCTTTTAAAATGCAAATTCACAAGCTGAGAGTGAATGCTCCTTTGCAGCTCAGTGAAAAGCAGTTTCACTTTACAGTTTGAAGTCACTGAGCTGAGAACGAGCGGCCCATAACCCTCCTCTGCTTTTGTGCGCGCTCATTAGCAAGGGAGATGTGTGCGTGGTTGTTTTGATCTGTGCCGCCGTACATTTTGGCTCGGGCATTGGGCCTGGGAAGTTGTTTCGCAGAACTTGGACCGATATTGACTCGGCTGTCGCAGCTCCGCAGGCTTTTTGCTCATCAGACGGATAGAAGGGGACAGTGCCGAGCACGGCGGCTGCTGGTGATGATGATGATGATGATGATGATGATGTCGGGTGTTGATGTTCGAGCCGGCCCCGTCTGCCAGCCAGGCCCCCGCCGCTCTGCTCCCCTCAGTGGTCGGCAGTGGTTTTCCATCAGTTTTTCCAAAGCTCCATTGATTCTGGCCTTTGTATCTCAGAGGCCCGGGCCCTTTGGCGTTGGCTGTGACACTACGCTGACAGAAAAACACTGAGTCATGACAGCGCCGTTTCACAGAAACACAAAGCGGGAGGCCTTTGTCGGCAGTCCTTGTTGTTTTTAGGTAACTGCTTTGTCACAGTCAAGGAAAAAAAAAATCTCTTTTAGGTGTTTGTCAGGTTGTTTCTCCTGCTGTTCCACGGGGGAGTTGGATGTCTTTTAATGTTTATTTTAAGGAATTAGGGCACACTTGAGCAAAGCAAATACATTTGAACACGTTTTTATGATTGACACAGTAAATGTTCCCACTCCTGTCATGTGTTTCTATATATAGGCTACCTTTTGAGTGATTTTTATTTTTTTTTCTCTTTTATTTTTTTTTTAATTTGGCTGCTGAATTAAAAGACATCCTGAAATGGATCCAGTTTGTGTAGCTCAGTATTCCAACCTGCATTTGACCTTGATAGAGCTGCAAAGTAGGAGGAGCAGCTGCTTTTTTACTCATTATAGTTGTTGTTATGCTAGTTTTTCTGTTCATCAGCACTGTAATAATTATGAATAAAATTATAATACTTAGGCAACAGTATTAATTATTATATTTTTTCAAGTTTTAGTCAAAGAAATGCAACAATATTCATAAGTATTGGATGATAACGTGTAGAAAGAGGAGGTCAGTGGTGGGAACCTCAAAGCATGTCATTATTGCAGATCAGAACAAGATACTCACAATATACTTAAGTATTTGGAAAATTGGCACAGCTTTTCAAAGAAAGTAGATTTTTAGCTTTAGTTTGAAGCTCTGTGATTGGTGTTTTTGGCTGAAAAGCACCTCAGCAATCAGAGTTAATTTCTACCTTTTAGGTTTTTGTCTTGAGCCTTGTATCAAAGAAGCAGATATATTTAATCACCGTTGTTCACTTTTGTTCTGCACAGGTTTTTCTCTCTGCAGCAAGCAGGTTTAATATTGCTGCGGCCCAATTTAAAGTCTTAAAGTCTTTCATAGCCCACGCAAATATATAATCACATCTGTGATCAACAAAAAAGACTAAATGAAATATATCCCTATATTTCATACATAGAACAATGGTCCTGCACTGTAAATCCCGAAGACTGATGCTGCGATTTTATTTTCATAGCTTTATTTTAATCTTCTGATGACTTCCTTTTTGAGGATGATTCTCCTTTCTTAGTTGTCATTTTGCCACCTTATGGACACTGCTCCATTTTAGCTCTTGCTGATGATGACACATTCTGTCCATTACAATACCCTCCAATGACAAGGTGTAAAATATACTTTGGAGAAAACGTATGTCAGATAAATCTCTAACGGCATTGTGTTACTACTTTTTTTTTTTTTTTTTTTTTAGCTGTAAATATGATTTTTCTCAATGGAGCTGCCCATTAACCTGCCTACAAGTGACTTTTTACAGTGGAGATGAAGTCCTCCTGTCAGCTGAAGCCTCAGAGTTCAGACTTTAGAGTCATTCTTCGAAGTTGGAGCTGATTTGTTAAAAACTAACAACATGTGAGCTCTGCCACACAGACAAATAAGGTTACAGACTCACAGACAATAAGGTTGTGTGAATTCACTGCATGTCGTCATTCCATAGGATTTGTTGATCAGCTTCGAATTTACCATGTTGAGACATGTCTGCTTCTACAGGATATTTTGTTAGATATCTAGTCAGATGATAATGTTAGCTGTTTGGTGTTCCATCTTTAGTTCCCACTAAGCACCAGTATTTTGATGTAGCCTGTTGGGGTTTGGAGCCTCATGATGATGACCCAGGACAGTCAAGTCCTCTGTGGCACCGGTTCAGATGAATATTGCCATTTTGGCTTTTTTTTTGTATTCTGTGCTTCAGTCCCTTTCTTGGCACTGAAGATCCTGTTATTCTATCGGTGAAATCGCACCTCATGATCGTCCATCTGGTCAGTAAGGGCAGCTAGTTTAGCTCTTAGCTTCTGTGTGTTAGCCTGCTCTCCAGATTTGTAATAATGTCATCGGCACTGGAGATGCAGCTTTCAGGCTCTACTAAACGCTGAGTCATTTTCTAGCTTTGCAATAATGGTTTAAAATTAGTAGGAGAACACAGGCAATTTCTCTTCACGACAGCCACAATATTGGTCGCAATCTCCTTTCCTAAGCTGATGATACCAGCAGGTTAGCTAGCATTAGCTTGCACAATGGTGACATCTGTGGGAGCAGGTTTGGTTTTTGCATGCTGGTGATTATTCCTCTTAGTCCTTTGGTTTTTTTGTGTTTTTGTTTTGGTGCTGTCAACATTTCTTGTCCGTACATGTTCACCAACCACACACTTCCACATAAAGTGACCACAGATATAACAATTAACATAAGTGTTTAGAGATTACTTAGTCAGGACATTTCTGGTCTTGATTTTTTTCGGTGTAAGAAAATCCAATGTATTGCTTTTAAGGAGATGCAGATCTATTACACTGATAGTGATAGATACTTTACATTTTGCTGGAAAATATTCACAAGAGTTGAGCAGGAGAGAGAGAGCAGTATAAGAGGTTTAAGAAGCTATTGATACATCGTAGGGTTAATGTGTTCTAAAAACACTATACATTTTTAGTTCATATTTTACATGCAGTTGTTTTCAGCAGGCACTTGTATGAAAAATAAGATAAAACCTTAGTATGACCTTGCTTAGAGTATTGCAGTATGTATTGTGTTACAAAGCTTATCGCCCTCCCTTCTTACCAATGACAGCTCTAATAACCATATGATACTGCAATGTTTTTTATTTTAGTGAATTTTGACCAAATCAGCTTCTCAAATGTAATGATATTGATGGATCTTTTGCGTATAGTCAATATTGTCTTTGGATTTTGGACTTTTGAGATCCTTTTGTGGTGTTAGTCTTTCCGTAGGATTTGTTGACAGTAACAACAGTATAGAAAATCCCTGGCCTGATCCTTTTAAGGCCTTTCATTGTGACGGTGTTGACAGAGCATGTCCAGGTGACTCCGGTGTTCAGCTGTGAGATGAGTTTGAAGGATCAGCTCTCGTGTTCATTTCCCTCTTCTCTCTAAGCTGCTGCTGCTGTTGTACCAGCCGACCTGCATCGAGGCGGCTCCGCTGTGACCTGACCTCTTATGTAACCACTAGAATTGGCGAGCGGCTGATAGCGTGGGGATATCGTCTCTGAAGCCCAAATGTTTATTTTCAGCCTCTGTTCTTAATGGTGTGGAGGAGCTGAGTCGACGCTCACATCTGTCTCTGTTTCCTTCTCTGTCCTGGTCGGACCTGCAGAGGATCCTGTTGATGTCCAGGTCAAAGGTCGAGGGAGGGAGTGTGACATCGGTGTGGCTTGATTAAATGTAAACACCAGCCTGTGCTGAGATGTTCCTTTTCATTAAGTAGTTTAGGAGCAGCAAAACAAACACAGTCTCAATGTCTGAAAATGATATGTGAGGATTTTATGTCTTTATCTATTCTTTTAACCCTTTTGACCTAAATATCCTTATTTAAATGGACGCTCCAATCACCTTGTCACTTGTTTGATCACAAATCAAGCTCATAGAAACCAGAGTTAAGTTTTTCTTATATTGTAAACTGGTTGAAAAGGTATGTGGAAGTGTGTGGTCAACGGGATTTTTTTCTAAGAGGTTAACTGTTTCAGAAAATGGTGGATCAATGATATCATTGTAACCAAGCAGACTAAGGGACTTTTCTTGGTGTGTAAACCGAGAACGACTCAATTATCAACACATTTATGTGCATTGTCCTGCATAGAAGAGTTTAAAGTAGGGCTGGGTAGGTGATCTCATTGTCTTAGTTCATGATAAATCTTAAAGGGAATGTGATCTATTTATCAAATATATCATATAGATCGTGTCATTAAAAACAGAAAAAATATTAGCACTGTCGAAGCTTTTCTACTTGACTAACATTCTCTTAAAATGGCCTGTTTATCAGTATAATTACAGTATTTTACAGAGAACATTGTAGTAATCTTAGGTCTGTAAGATTAATATTACTAGACCAGGTCGCTAAGCTAGTGAGTTTATATCAGCCTGTTTAAAGCAATACTTTAGTGTTCAGGTTTAGTCCAAGTTAACAGCCGAGTTTAATGTGGTTTTGTGCTGATGTCGAAGAAATACTGTTGAAGAATTAACATAAATCTGTGAGCTGCAGGTCCGACTTCTAATCTCCGATATCGTCCTATTTACATAAATGCCTCAGAGTTATGTTGGTATAAAAACATATTGGATTCATTATAAAACTCTGATGGGACAAATTGGGCCACCACACTACAGCTGTATCTACAGGATATAATGGTGTTGGTCCAAAATGAAGCAAAAATGCTGAATTTTTAGTTGGAAAACATCAATGAAAAGCCGTCATACACAACCTGAATCTCCAGAAAGCAGAGAAAACAAGAGGAAAAGAAAAAGTTGGTTGTAATTCGTCTACATTTTATTAGAGGTGAGAACATTCTGATTGTGGATGATGGTTGTAGCTGAAATGATCTTCATATGATCTTGTAACCAGATTACTCAACCCTAGTGTTAGATAGTTAATGGATTTCTACAGATATAGCATCACCACTGACATTTTGTTGAACTGTTATTTGTGGCTGAAATAATTAAAACCATATGTGGTTTTTGCATTAGAATAAATGAGTTTTTTATTTTTATATTTCATTCATCAAGGAAAGCGTAAAGCCCTGTCTCATGTTGTGGCTTAAAACCCGAATAGTAAATGTCTGAAGAAATCCATTAAACTCAGCGTGATCGTAGTTGTTATTTTAATCCAGGTTTTACTCCTTGAGGCTGGTTTGTCTGTCCAGATGCGAACAATAACTCTGGTCTGGATACTGTTAAGAAATGGGCAGCAGACTTCCATCGCTCTGAGCTGATGCTGCAGCGACTGTAATCAGGTTTGTTGACTCACCTCTTAAGACTCGGACCTGGTGGGAGGTTAACCAAAACCATCCCACTACATGATCTCACACCAAGCCCACAGGATTAAGTTTGAGATCAGGCCTAAGAGTTAAAATCTAGAAGTGGATTTAGAAAAGCAGCACGGGACTGATGAAACCGAAGTGTAGGTGTGAGAGCTCCCTGTGTCATTTGGCCTTAAGGTGACTCGTATCACAAGACTGGGATTGCGTAAGTGGGACAGCTGTGCATCATTGTGGTGGTATGAGCGGATCACCAGCAGGTTTACGTCCTCGTCCTAATGGTTGTATTATGCGGTGAATCATCTCTGCCTCTCTCTTGTGTTTTTCCACTAATTCTGTTTACTGCGTGGCATACCTGACAAAGTATTCCCATACACTAGCATTGTTTTTCAGCCTGTCCAGGTGTCGAAGGGGTTTATATTTGCTATGTAGGACAGAACATAGTGTGCCAAAACTTTACAAAGTCACAAGCTACTTCCAGCCGAACTATCCTAAACACTTTGAGCTCCTAGTTTTACCGTTTCTCTGCAAAATCAAGCCTCTTCTTCTTCTCATTGCCTTTCCACGGCCACCGAGACAACCTCTTCAGATTTATCCCTCTGCACTTTGAGTATTTTCAGTATAATGATGGACAGAGTGGCAGAGTAATGATAGTGAGGAGACCTCAGGCTCACTCCGCTGCTCTTCCTCGTCGCCCGTCAGCAGCCAGACTCATCCTGGCTCGGGTTGTTAACATGGCTTCCAAAGCGGTCGACTCCATCCTGAAGGGCTGCAGCTCATAGTTAACCCTTTATTCGACTGTAAACTGCGAATAAATTGAGAATTGTTATCACAGTTCTGTACACACTGCAGTATGTTTAAAATGTTAGATATTTGTCTGCACAAAAACTGTATCAGAGATGCTATACCTTCTGGTAGCAATAAAAAGAAAATCCAACATTTTAATAACAGTGGCACAAGATATTGAATTAATCTAATTAATCATGCTCTTTCTGTTTAATGGATATGAAAGATGTCTGATCTATAAATCCAGATTAGCCCTTCTATCTTGTTCAGTGAAAATTCACAATACAAACTGTTGTGATATACTCAAAGGGGCAATGTCTCTTCAGCTATTGCCTTTGGTACTTTTAATTATTTTTATTATAACATAACGCAACGCAATTCATACACACCCTTGTTTACCTTGTGTAAATATTATATAGTTAGTAGTAGATAGTTCTATAGTATAGTTTATTTACTTTAAAATCATATTTTATGTTGAGTTCATGTAGACAGAGGAGAAAAACGGTGGATTCAAACACTGAAAAAAAGATATATATTTTTTAGTATTATTGCTCATTCCCGCTTGTACATTTTTGTTGTTCATGTAGATGCTTTGTCTAAATTGTTCATGAAAATGACTCACCACAAGTTTCTAGCAAGTCGGTGCCTAATTGTCACCCATTTTTTGTTTATTATGTCTTCATTGCAATATTAACCAAATATAGACGAGAAATCCTGAATTTTAATAGGATTGAGGTCTGTATCTAGAACACAGTCGAGACTAAAAGTTTGGCAGTGACACAAATTTTGCAGATAACTTTGTTTTATATTTTTGTTCTACGTGTTTTTGAACTACACTGAAGAACAATTATAAGCATTTATAAGATTTAGGCTTTTATTAGCAAATTATTTATGCAAAGACTTAACTTATGTCAATGCCAAAACTTTTGAGAGTGACTGTTCACGGTCACCTATTTATATCATTAAACATGGATTACTCTACCCTGGTGCCTTCAACTAGTAAAGGACCTGATGTACCGTGATGTTCCGTACTGTACCGTCTTCTTCTGCTTATCCGGGTCCGGGTTGCGGGGGAAGCAGCCTCAGCAGACTAGTAAACTAGTTCAACTAGTAAAGGACCTGATGTATTATTCGTATTTGATTGATGAGTACAGTGCTGTTCCTGAGCGTCCTGCTTTTTTCTGCAGTGAAACTTCATCCAAGTTTAAGTCTAGTTCGTCAGTAAACACGTATTTTTGTCTCCGTCTCAGCTCCTCCTCAACGTTAAAATGTTGTTTTCTTCAATTACCTTACATAACATGTCAATCTCAAAACACTGGCTTGGTGTTGCAGTGTGAATAGGAAAGGAAAGGTGTTAAAAGGTGGTAAAATTTAGGCAGCTTCATGGAAGCCAAATCAGCGTGCTGCAATTTTGTGGCTCGGTGTTCGCTCCAGCTTCACCTGTTCTGAAGCTTCCTTCCAAAGTGCCTGGAGACATTTTTTGTCATCGCCTGTCAACAGAACTTTTCTCCATAGCATTTTGTAGAAGTCACTTGGATTTCGTTTGGCACCTCATCCCTCTGGAACTGACTTCGTCGTGTGCCATTTTACTAGTATTTGAGTCCAGGCTGAGACACATCGATAGAAATCCTCTGTCTGGAATCACATTTCAGTCCATCTCCAAGGTTTGGTTTGACAAAATTAGTTGTCCAGACTTTGTGTAATCTGTCTGCATACAATCTGGATGCCAAAAAACAGATTTGGGCTGGAAATCTGAAGGCCCTCCTGACTTAAATACACGAGAGGCTAAATATTACATTGTACTTTTTCATGTCCAAAACTTGTCTTGAGGAGCATAAACCACCTGCTCCACAGTCAGCTCGGAGAATTACACAACAGACATGGGTCACAGTGTCGGACATGACAGATACTGAGCGACATGCACCTCTCCACATATTTACAGCGTTGTGTAAGTGTGTGTGTTCAAGGAGTGCAGCGTGCAGAGCCACACTGAATGGGAAAACATCACCCGCTGTTTGTCACCATCTGTTTGCCTCTCAGGCAGACACCAGCAGTCCAGGGTTCAGGACAGAAGGCTTTCAGGGCGTCCCAGAGGAGCCGAGGCTTTAGATACGTCAGAGGATCTTTGTTGTTTGGCGCTCCGCGCCCATACTCACTTTACTGCCATCGTTTCTGTCAGACATCACAGAAAAATGCACATATAAAAGAACATGGAACTTTTGGCCTGTTTCATCACAAGGCCACACAGCTTTAGAAATGTTTCATATCATTTATAACTGAACAGTAGAATTCTTAAGCTCTTTATCAGAGGCATGTAGTAACATTTAATTTTATAATTAATTTCACCACAAATATTTTGATAATCAGCAGTAATGACACAATTTCACAAGTTGCAGCTGTTGAAATATGTACACATGTTAAACAGTCCATGATATTGGGCTGTTTATCCATCCTACGATATCTCTGTTAACGCCTTGAGGAAATTTCTTCACTTTTGGCACAAACTTTGACTTGGACTCAAGGAACTGCTTAAGTCTGGTTGTACAAGGTCACTGTGACTTCACTGAATGTGTTGTTGACCAAAAGTCAAGAATTCATTCACTGAATATGAGGAAATTTCGCCCAGATTACATACAATAATAAAGCAGTCATAATTAATCATAGTTATATGGTGATGAAACTCTGATTGTGCCTTGAACTCGATTAACAGGGTGTAGAGGAGCGGAAAAAAATATATAATACAAGAATATAAATAATACCATTATACACAGTGTGGATAATGTACACAATATTTAATGTTAGTCCTGTCTAAAATCTATAGGTAACAGATGATTTTATGATATAAAAAAATTCATACATTTCATATCCCTAAGGTCATCATTGTTTTAACATCCTTATGTTCTGCATAAATACTACGCATCCATTGTTCAACTCTGTACTCCCCTATAAAACAATCTGCAAGTGCAAACAGAATATTTCTCATTGGGAAAGGATTGACTGGGTTCTTATAGATTATCACTACATTGACAACTTCCATTTGACCAAAAAATACACTGAACTGAATAGAAAGCTATTCTATTCAGTTCAAGTCGTCACTACATGTATTATGAATCTGGACAGACTGATTTCAACTGCAACTCAATATATATATGGATTCTGTATCCCTGTTTGATTAAGAAAGGTAATTAAATACACTACCTTCTGACTGACAGAAATTCCATCCAGTATTTTTTGCTTTTTTTGATGTTTTATTGAGGGGATTATGAATAGTTATCGTCAAAATAAGATTGAGAATTAATGGAAGCATTAGTTGTAGCTCTAATGGCATTAAATCCTCTGAGTTATTAAGGGCTTCATAGTTCATCCGGGCGTCAGTTTACAGAAAAATGGTCATTTCATTAGCTGATAATATATTATGATAAAACAGCATTTGTGTATGAGAACATGAAAACAGTTTTTCTCCCTTTAGTCCGGCGTACTGCTTGTGCCTCATCCCATTTATTCATAAAAAGCACACCGTGGCTACTCCAGCCTAATGAAAGATTTATGTCTTTTGATATTTTTATGGAGGGCAAGAGGCAAAGGTGTAGTTACCAGTGGATCAATAATAAATAGCACTCAGTTCTCTTTATGCCTTGTGCAGCAGAAAGCTAAAAAGCGTTTTTGGCGCTGACAAATCTGCCTGTCTGGTCACTCTGAATGCTGATGTGGACAAGAGCATGTGCAGACAGAGTCTCTTATTATTAGTGCAGGGGTGTCGGGATGTGTCTGTGCATGTTGAACTTCATTCAGATCCCATTTTCAGCGACAGGAGTGGGAGCTGCTGCTGATCAAGCATCTTTCATTGGTTTTAAACCAATGCTGTTCTGTAGGGAATCCTCCATTTGTGATGAATAAGATGGCGGTGACAGAATGGTCACATTTTCTTGACAAATGTGTTGATGTAGGCATCAGAAGGCCCACTGTTTGGGTTGGTGAACCCATGATCTCCTGTTATGAACTGTGGAAGAATAGGAGTGACATAAGAATAGGAACAGCATTGTACATGGGGTTTCCTCATTGCACACATCAGGGAAACGGCACAGTGAATTTAGGCGCTGTTAGAAATTAATGCAGTCTGTGAGCACACGTATGAAAAATGCATCACAGATTTGTGCTGCTGAAGTGGCATCTAAAGTGAAAATACCACTCTGACTAGAAGAATTAAACCACTTTGTCTTCCTCTCTTTTTCAGCTCTTCAGAGAAGTTAGAATAATGAAGATCTTAAATCATCCCAATATAGGTAAGTAGATTTTCACTCATTTACACACATTTTTCCTCTCATGTTATTCATCTATTGATCCTAAACGAATTGGATTTCCAGTTGTTTGTTCAGAAGGTCAAGCTGAAATTGATCCTGTGTCTGATGACATGTCTGACTCATCAGATGAATACTGGGCCATAATCTGATGCTTTTTCTTATGAATTACGAGAAAATATGAAAGTTAAAATATTGCCATGATTGATAACCACAGTGAATTTAGGCGCTTTCACACAGAGTAGTTCTAAGAACTCAGTTCTTTGAACTATCCACCCTTCACCTTTAGTTCTAGGAACTACTCTCCCCCAGGGGAACTATTTCGTTTGCATTCGCAAAGGCAGTAAGGAACCATGGTATGGACCGGTGTGATGAAATCATATTCTGCATCCGCCAAAGCGCTTTTACACACCGCGCAACTTTCGCGCACACACACACAGGGATGGAAAATAAGCTTTATTTATGATCAAAATCTACGTCGACATTTTAGAGACCCCCACAGAATAATATATAATATAATATAAATGCCACGGAGTCAAAGACAATCTCCGTAAAGTGTTTTGTGCCGTCTCCACGCTCCCCATGTCAACGGCGGAGCGTGAACGTGGATTTGGTGTCATAAATCCCATCCTCACTGATGAACGACAGAATGAACGTGTCCACACTCAACAGTCTTCTCTTCATCTGTTCATGGACCAGACGTGTGTTCCTTCCCTGTTCAGAAGTTCACACAGATGCGGATAAAAAAAAAGCGGAAACGCTGCCGATGACACACCAATAGGAAAGCCGAAAAGGCCACATGAAGTGCTTATTATTGTTAACTAATAAATGGCATTTGTAGAACTGTTGTATAATTTGATGTATACTGTTGTAGAAAACCAACAGGACTCATGTCTACGACCTAATCACGGCCGTGCTATATTCACCATAACACACTTACTCTTCTGCAAGACACGGAAATGGGCGTGGCCTGAGGTCTACCAATCACCAAACACCGACGTCATATTAGTTCCTACAGAACTTAAAAAGACCTTGCCAGGAGTAGGAGCTAAAAAGGTTCTAGGAACTATGGTTCGTAGTTCCAAGTTCCTATGCTGTGCGAATGCGCGATGAAAGGGCCTAGGAACTAAAAAGGTTCTAGGAACCATAAAAGTTCCTACAGTGTGAAAGGGCCTTATGAAGAAAGTATTTACACGCGTCATGCATTTACACTCCGCATATGAACATTTTGACTTTTGAGATAATCAAACCATATCTTTCACACCATTTGGCCAAACGGATGAAACTGTCAGCTACTCCAGATTCGTTGGACTGGTGACAAATGCAAAGTGTATTTGTTCCAATAATGCAATATAACTTGCAATAGACAATGTTGTTCACATCAGGTTACCCTCATAGTATGCAGACCTCATAAGTATATAATAATGTGGCTTTAAACACATACCCGTGATAAAGTAAGCTCTTAATAGTTGGCTTACAGAAACAAAACATAAAAAAGCAACTTACAAGTGACATGAGGTGTGTAAAGTCATGAATTATCACTACTTTAGTTAACCATCTATAAAAATATTACACTGCTGATGCACAGTAAACAAGTAAATAATGTGAAGTCTAAAGAACTGTAAACTTATATTTCTAATCAACGCCTATCTGTAGCTGTATTGGTATGAGCAGATTTCCAGAGTCAGAGCTCAGTATTGGACACAAGGGATCATTCATATCTCTCATAAGGTTGGCCATTATCACAGACTGAGAAACCAAAGGCAGATTGCAGCTTAGTTGCCTTAATGTACCTCCTTAAATGTTTTATTTACTGCTATAAATTACTGCAGAACTATCTGTAATATGTAGTGATAGAAAATGCAGCATCCTTTGTTGTTCCCATTGGTTTTAATGCTTTTACTTTTAATGCAATAGATCATTTTTTTTGTGGAAAGAAAATGTCACAAAGTCTTAGATTTAAGTCAGAGTGCAAATACATATAGAAAATACATCATCATATTGACTTAAAAATTCAGTTTTCTGTAGTGGATCGACAGAGGGACACACTTTCAGACCAAAATGTCCAGGTGTCATTAAAGGTCACAAAAAAAGAGAATGGTCTGCACACTGTGAAGCTCCAAATAGGAAATTAAATTGTGTTATTTAAGGTAGTCACATTTTGACAATTAAATTACCCACTTGGAACTTTTTAAGTGTTCTCTGCTTCTCTGTGCTCTCAGTAGCTCAGCCGTTTTCATCTCAGACTAATCAGGTTGGGTTTGGTCTCAAGGAAAGTTTGACCGTTGTGTAACCGGACAATCACATGACGACACGCCGCTGGCCTCGGTTCCACTCTCCGCCTTTATTCTGTTCCATTCTTTTTAGGTTTGTGTATCTGCTCTTGAAGCAGAAAAGGTGAGACAATAAAGTCACAGATGATTTGGTCCCTTTTAAACCTTTCCGCCATCCGGTTTTGTGCTGCTGGAGAAACAGGAGAATCGAAACTGTCCACTGATTCTTTGCTTGGTTTTTGGATTGTAAAAACAGCACAGCTTTTTGATGAGGGAGGAGAGAAGTCAGCGCTTGGAGGTGTCGAAGCTTTGGCAGAACATAACCAGCTGCAGTAGGAAACGCCAATTTAACACCCAACTGCTGCTGCTGTGAAGGGTCTGAAAAAGATCTCAAAAGCAGCTGAGAGATGAAGAAAAGTACTTGTTTTTGTCAATTAATTGGTACCGATGGGATATTTAAGAACATTTCAATATCTGCAGGACTCTGCTGTGATGGTGATATTAGGCATATCAACTGGAAAAACCGATTATGAGGAGAACATTGAAAACTCAAACAATAAAAACTGCCCTCATTAAGATTATTTAATTACTTTTCACATTAAAACCAGGGAGGAAGAACTGTTTTTCTCAACTTTTACATACAGTACAATAAATATGGACAAAGCTTTAATTAAATGGCACTAAAAGAAGCACATGTGGCTGTTATCAATTACAAAACTGAGCATTACTAGAAGGAAGGAGCAGGAACTGATGGTAAGAGAATAAAAAATGACAAGACTATGTTAAAAATGAAAAGCAAGCGCAGTTTATATAGTCACTGACCTCTTAATCAGCTGTTGTCGTCTTTCCTGCTCCAAACGATCATTATGTTATTGTTTTGACCTCTGTTGCATGTAACCATACATAAAACACCCTCGTAAACACATATACATGTGACACAAACACAGTCAGCCTTCACGTCAGAAAACCCGCCATGGTGTGTGAGCTTTGACAAACAGGATTCCCCACTAATGACTTTTAATTTCCTTCGCTCACACTCCGGAATGTGATTATTCCTACCGGAGCAAAACGCTTACCGGCCCAAACTATCTCCGTCTCTGCCTCTCTCTGTCTTCCATCCCACCTTGTCTATATTTAGCCTCCCAGCTCACAGCCGCTCATCACACGCTCTTTTATATCAGCGAGCCCAACACACTGCAGTAAAACACCAGCTCTGTACAGTAAATATTCAGCACTGCTCCACGAACATGGTCACGACACACTCAGAGGAAACTCCAGGATTCATACACTGTGTGGATTTGATTAGTTTTTCTTCCTCCCTCTAAATATAAAATTCTGCAGTAGAGTTTTTGTTTGCGGTGTTGGGAGCAGGCAGCACAGCCAAATTATAACCACTTTGTGAGGAGACGTTTTACTGTGCACTGGACAAGGACTAAAGGTCTCTCTTTTTTTTTTTTTTAAGCTCCTTAGTGAATTATATATGTGAACATCCAATCTGTTACTAGATATATAGTTACAGTTTACATTTACATAACAGTAAGTGAATTACATCGCACTGATTAGCATAGCAACCAGAAATGTGTACTGGTAACATCACGTTGCCACCTTCATGGATATGAATTGAAGTCCCGCCCCTTCTTATGTTATTTCAGAAGACGTATGAATGGTGCTCAGTGATAAGGGACATCCTGTTAGAATCATCCTATTATCTGGAAGTTTATTTTTAACATTATTTTATAAGTCAAGGAAGTTCACAGTTTGTGTTAAAGAGGCATCTAGTTTAGCATGAGAGGGTTCAGTGACTGCATTTCCTGTCATACATACATGCCACCAGCACTAAAACAGCCAGTACCATGGGATATTTCAACTTTATCTTTGAGGGTGATGTGAAAAAGTATGAAAATCCCTACATGTGTGGTCATGTTGCAGCTGTAGAGACATCTTAAGTGACTTTAATCAGATCATAAAGAGAAAGTTGGCGTCACTTGACCTTTGTTTATAACATATTGTTCATGTTGTTCATAGTAACACATACTGTTACATACTGTTAATATTGTGTCTA
Source organism: Apogon talboti (assembly GCA_037367365.1). Lineage (NCBI taxonomy): Eukaryota > Metazoa > Chordata > Actinopteri > Kurtiformes > Apogonidae > Apogon > Apogon talboti. Next base: position 28,834,604 of record JAPQRQ010000016.1, read on the forward strand.
TTCCTATTTTAGGTCTATTTATTTAAATTTTTATTTTACTTTTAGCTCTATTCTCATTTTACTTTTGTAAAATTTTTATATTCTATTTTCTTATTTTTACTTTTTATATTCATTCTATTCTTATTTTCTCAATCAATAAGAATTAATAT
>JAPQRQ010000016.1:28841194-28870591 GCA_037367365.1 Apogon talboti
TGTTTTATATTACCAAAAACAAAAGCAGGTGATTGTACATTTTCTCACATTTTTATTGCAATAAAATAAAAGGTTGAGACTGTGTCATCAACTTTTAATTATCAATTTTTCCCATTTTTCTGGGACAATACTGTTTGTAGGATGAATTCATTGTTGGTGTTTATCTTTCCCCAAGATTTTGTGGCAAAAAACGATGTATTTAAGGAGAAAATCAATCTATCAATCTATCCATCTATCTAAAAACAAACAAAGCATTATTAACCTTTTTTCATCCATCCGTCCAATGTTCTCGACCCCTCTGACCACGCTCATTTAAGAGACAGGAAGTGAATGGGTTCATATAATTGTTGAAAAATAAGAGGATCTTTGGCTTCATATATAAAAGTTAAACAGTGGCATAAAATGAGGGAAAATGAGGAAAGAAATTCAGGTTTGGATAGTAGTAGTAGTTTGTGGAAAGAATTCATTGCTGGCGTTGTCCTGTCTTTCTATAGGATTCAGTGACAAAGAACCAAAGTATTTAAGATCACCTGATTGGTCCTTTAACCCTGAGGATCGCTCTAAAACACAGACCCAGTGTCTCCCTGCTGCTTCTTAAATCTAATACACTCCTCCGCTGTGTCTGACAAATACTACAGAAGACTCAGGATGCTTCAGATTGCAATCGTTCCTGCGGCCATAAACACAACTCAATGGTTGCCTAGCAACCGACACTCGGGGTGGGGCCGGGCTGATGTGCACACCAGAGGATATAAATACAGCCTCTGTGTCAAAGTTTATCATCGCAGCTCGCTGTCACACACGCATGATCATAAAGCCCGGGGTTTGTCTTTATTACGTCTGACCATCTCAGGGAAGGAAAAACCCCGAGAGCTGAGAAGTGGGCCGCACGCCAAAACGCCACAAGAATTACAACATGGACAGGAGGGGGAAGAAAAAAAAAAGGGGGGGGGGTGGTTTGGGAACTCGGGGCCCCGTGTTTTACGCTCTGCAGTGCAGTAAAGCTGCTCCCTGCAGCCGGAGAACTGATCCATGTGGAGAAATGAAAAGAATTTGGCTGTGGGTGATTCATCTGGTAATGCTCTTCCTTTGCAATTTGTTAAAAGTTTCAGTGGAAAAAAATACCCCGTTGCCGTACGTTACACAACTTCAGACTCCCTCCAGGTGGATGTGGGTAATTCTCCTATCGTACAGCCTTGGTTTGTAGTCGTAGTGGAGTTCAGCTTGGCCTCGGCTCTCTGGAGAAACACCCTCCAATCTGAGCAGTGGGAAGTAAACCAAGCCTTTCCTTATGGAGGCAGACGGAGCCACTGCTGCATAACCCTGTATGGTCATGAGGCTGCGTCCACAATGGACAACTGGCTGCACTCTGTTTATCTGTATTTCTATGTGTGTGTGTGTGTGTGTGCGCATGCGAGTCAACAGCTCATGACAGGAACATGCAGCGTTGGCACCATAAAAGGGAGTCTGAGAGGAGGTGGGAAAGCAGCATCCTCACTCCTCCTGCATTCCACTTCATAAGGTTAAACAAAACAAACGCTTTTATGAGTCTGAATTATATAATAATACTGGTCTGATGCATCACTTGTTAACAATCATATACTGGGACAACATGAGCACATTTTAGCTTCCAGTTTATCCATCATTCTAGAGGTCGACCTATAGTGGATTATTAAAAAGAAACAGGGAAAATCCTCACAGTGCAGTGGTTGACAGGTTTTTGGACACTATTCCCATAAATACCTATGAACATACTGTAACGCAAGTGGACACATGACTCCTACTCTCCTCTATGCAGTAAATTCAACCAATAAAAGGGAGGTTTTGGTCACTAATGGGTGTTTTCAGATAGGTAGGGGGGGTTAAATACATGACTGACAGCTGCAATTACCAATCGCTGTTGAGATTCTATCAGGTGTGACTCTACAGCTCTACTCCGTGGCCCAATTCCAGTCTTCGCCATAAACCATGATTACTAAACCTTCACAGACTTTGCTGATGTCAGCTGGTCAGTGCCTGAGAGGCGGCATGGGCCCTAAATGGAATGAAATGAATGGGACGGTGCTTTAACCCTTAAAGATGGAAACAGCCACCACCAACCAAGAACATTTACTGATCTGAGATGAACTGAAGAACCACTGATCTTAAAGTCCTACAATAATACAACACTAATAATAGGTCTAATATGTGCAAATAATTCAAGTAAAATGCAATTCCTCAGGTTTTCATGGTCATCAGATATGACCCATTTGGACGTTCAGAGGCTCCATAGTTACCGTGGAAACACCATCATCTTCTACAACACTGATTCACCTGTAAAACCCATGGAGTTGGATCAATGACAGTGGTTGAGGATGCTTCTTTTTGCTTCAGTTTTCTCTGTTCTGATATAATAACCTGAATTTCCAAGAACATCTATGTAGTAGGGAAAATAAATACAGAAAAATACATCCGTCTCATAACAGAGGATAAAATAATAAATGGTGATAAAGCACCTTTAGGAAAGGTTACATGTAGAGAAAAATTCACCTAGAAGTCAACACAAAAATAGTTTTAAGTCTTTAAGGTTTAATACATGTCAATATATGAGCATTAAAGCCATGAAGCATACTTCTACATTTGCAAGATTTTTTTACTACTTTTAGATTTTTTTTAATTTTACTCTTTCATACAGTATATCTCTAATTTGCACAGTTTTCAATTGCGCACTACTTTATATTTTATGTTTTTAATATACTGTATGTCTGTATCTTATTGTGTTATTTAGATGTAAGTGCACTGTCGTTGGCAGAGACCACCTGAAATTTCGTTGCACAACTGGTGTAATGACAATAAGGCCTATTCTGTTCTATGAGGTGTACCTTTATTAACCCTGCCATTTTGGTGCAAAAATTGTCTCAGAGTTAAATGTTTGTGGGATTTCTAAATGAAAAAATAATCAATATGATATTCTTTATAAAAATAGCATCAAAGAGTAAAAATGAACAGCAATGCACAACATCTTGAAAATCAGGATGATTCTAGGTGTAAATCAGTGATTCTAATGGCCACACTTTGAGCCAATACTGACAGGTAAAAAGGAGTTTGGAAAGGTTCCATTTAATTCCTGCCTCTGTCACTGGGGCATAAAGATGTGATGAATCCCTCTTCACTTTTTTTTATTTTATTTTATTTTATTTTATTTTAGGGGAAGCCTCTGTGAGTTACTCTTCTACACCACAGAAGGAATGACTCTCCAGAAAACAGAAGTGAAATCTGCAGCTACAGAAGCTGTTGTCAAAATAGTCACATCCATCAGAATAAGATGCCTCCGAGTTTATCGGTTCCTATTATTGATGGAGCCATCTTTCTCTGACATGTCGTCAAACTCGTGTCTAAGCAGCTGGAAACAGTCAACGAGAAGGAGCTGTGGTTTGGAAAAAGAAAACATCCAATGTTTGGCTTCATTTCATAAAGACAGATGACAAGGGTTACTTCAAGTTAGACTTGAAACACCAGTGTTATACTGAAACATGTTTCCAAACATGGATTTACATTCCAGGAACAGCAATAAACGTGTCTTAACTCTCTTTCCTACTTCTGTGACCCATCTTGCAACCTTCAGCACATCTACAATTTTCACAGCTGCTGCTCACTGAGACTGTGAATTAAAACAGTTTTATACTGTCAGTGACTTTATTAAAGACAAACTGATCAGAAAGGTGACAATGTTTCTAAAAAGATACGTCACTTTTGGAGAAATTTAGTGAATGTGAGTCTTTAGTTTGACTCATCTCTCATTGGTTCACATAGACCTTTATATAAAGCTTAAGTCCCGCCCTTTCCACTGTGCATGGGACATAACTCCGGAAAAAATATGAACAGTATTAATGGAGAGGAATAATTTTTTGATGTTGTTTGAAATATGCCATCATTTACAGATATGATGTTTGCTACTTTTAAATATAGTTTTACGAGTCAAGAGAGTCTATGCTGCAAAACTGTTGAAGTATCAGAGTGCAAAAATATGTAAATATAAAGACTACCCAACTGAATGTCATGGAGGTGTTTTCATCATAACTATCTCTGCCTCTACAAATACACAAAACATTTAGTAACACGCAGAATATTATTAAAATTCCACTTCTCTTCAAGACATTTCAGGCCGTTCATGTTTGTTCAGGTTATTGCCATTTTTGTGAAAGGATAGTTTGTCATTATTCATAGGTTATAATGATAGTACTTTACTTTAGATCATATTGGTCTGTATGTGGTACCTGAAATAAATGATTTTAACATCATTGCCTGTTAATATCTTCACAAATTCATCCCACGGGCCAGACTGGACCCTTTGGCGGGCTGGTTATGGCCCACAGGCCATATGTTTGACACCCTAGGTATAGAATGTGTGTATTGCTACAAGCATCTGTAATGGGCCCTCGGTTAAAAGGTTAATACTTTCCCACCTCACTGTCAAAGACTGAGGTCCAACGTGCCAAGGCAGTGGCCATTTTGGTGCTGGTGATGTGTATTGTGGGACAAGAGATGCAGTCGATTGAACTGTTTAACACAAAACTAGAGGTTTCGTTACTATTTTTAAATTGACACCATATGTGGAAGTTCTGTCCCACTGGAGGAAGCAGGACTTTGGCTCGTTCTACATTTGTACCTCAATATATGATACAATCCAATACATATCCCTTTTACAAACTTTTAATTCTACATTCTTATTTTTTGAACAGATGAAAACATGTTTAGCTGTTGAAGTGTTTGTATTCTAAGCAGTTTCCTTCTGTGTCTGCCCCCATGCTGAACTAAAAGAGCAGAAAACCACAGAGCTGAATGGGTGAACAGTCAGGTTGCCATGTGTACATATACACACTGACTTCACCTCTAAACACTGACCACCTCTGTAAACCACACACCTGCCCGGACTTGTAGTTTAGCCCTGGTTGTCACAGAAACCACATCACACTTTGCGCCCACGACTCTATTCTCTTCGGTTGTGACCAGAACAAGCACAAGGACAAAGTTAATGGGTGCTGCTGCTGATCGATGGCTGTTATGAAAGCGCAGAGAGAGGCCGTGTTTTCAGACGGGGGTTATTTTAAAACGTGCTCTGTCACTGTCATGTTCATGAGCCACAGCCAGTCACAGGAGAATCATCATCAGGTGGCAATGAATGTTTGAGGCCACGGCGGACATACCACACAGGAAAATAAATTATATAATACACCTAACAAGAAGGATAACCAAATTTATTAATAGTGATTTAGTTCTGATACTTAAATTTAACCCAATAAGTATACATATATTTCTATAATCCTCGTAAAATGCAGTTTTTCAGCTTTTCATGGTCATCACATATGACCCATTTGGACATCCAGATGCTCTGTAGTGAACATGGAAGCACCATCATCATCTGTGACATTCACCAGTAAAACACATGTAGTTTGATAAATGACAGTGGTTTTAGATGCTTGTTTTAATGCTTATTTAATATATTTTGCTGAGAAAGTTATGCTTTCTCAGCAAAATATATGTATGAACACCTACCTAATCAGTGAAATAAATACAGCAAAATACCTGATGTTCACTGAAAAATGCAGAGTACAATATTTTAATAAATGGTGATAAATCACTTAGGAAAGATTAAATCTAGAGAAAAATTGGTGGAAGTTTGTGGAATTATGTGGAAGTTGCCAAAAAAAAAAAAAATCCTGGTCTTTCAAAAGTAAATGGAAACAAAACCAGATGAGATCTCATTTGGCAGAGAAATACATCCTTGTTATAGCTCTTACTACAAAGTACTACAAAGGCATGAAAGATGACGGAAAAAATGGAAATGCAAGTTGTTTTCATGCTTTTTGGTACATTCAGACGTGGAAGAAATGTGGGTTTAAGTAAAGATTTATTGTTTTTTTTTCTCTATTTATCACTATGTTGATCTATATCACTGTTAAATGTGGAGAAAACTTAATTTGGAAGCCACCACAAAAATAGTTGTAGCTCTTTAAGGGTTAACACAGAAACCCTTCACTGAACAGGACAGAAATAAAAAATGAGAGTAAATAAATAATAATATGCTCTCCTACCTTGCTTCTTCATAGCGGTCTTGGCATGTCCCACTGCCTCCCATGGACTGGGGATGTCAAGGAAGACGGCGTCCGCCACCCCTGTGACTCCAAACCCGTCTTTGCAGACGTCCTGGTTCCTGACGGTGACCAGGTGATCCACACGGTGCTCCCTGAACTCCTCCGCTACCTTCTCGGCTCGCTGCTGGTGGAACTCCACCGTGTGCAGGTGGCCTGTGGGGGCGATGGTCCGAAGGATGGCGTGGGACAGAGACCCACTACCTGTACCTGAAACAGACGGTGGAGGGAGGACCAATCAGCCAGGGACGGGAGCTTTCATACACCTCAGATTAATGTTTTGTCCTCTAAATTCCAAACATTCAGTTTCCATAAAGTTTCTGTTAGTTCAGGTATTGTATCAGATTGTCAGACGGACAAAACACAGAGACAGTTTTTACTACCACTTCTACTCTTTACTGTAATTCTAACATCTAATAATTACTTTAAAAAGTTAAGGTTAAGATAAAAGGTTGAAGGTTAACTCATTTATCATCCCCTTAGTAAAATTCAGTCTGCATTTTACCCATCCTTATACACACAGCACCTAGCATTAGCATTAGCACATATCCCACATTAGGAGCAGTGAGCTGCCATTGAAGGCGCCCATGGACCAACTCCAGATCGTCATCAGCATCAGGATGAATAATTACTTAAATCTTGATTTAGACATGCTATCAAAAGATACAGACTACACAGTGTGCATTTATGTGAGCATGGGATGTTAACAGAAGTTTACAAAGACACTCATGGCTGGTGGACAAGCAGAAGAATAAAAAAAAACTCCTGTGTCGTTTCAAGTCACATGTATCTGTTGTGGATTTCTACTTGCACCAGGAATTCAGTACGTTTGAGTCCCGGTTATTGGATGATCCAGGTATTAATCCTCTTAGTGAACATTTATATCTGGATGTGGTCAAAACACATAGGGGAAATCTGTGTAAATTCACACACCATCATGATGACAATACTTTGCTTAGTCCTGAATGCCAGAATCTTATTCTATTAGGTATTTAAGAACACATGGTCCACTTGTATGTTTATATTCTAACATCTTTAACCCAGATTAAAATACTTTTTTTAATGCCAGAGTGGACATAAAGTCATATAATCCCACACAGCTCCCCTTTCTGTCTTATTATGTCTGTAAATTGATGTGAACGTCCTCTCTCTATGCTCAGACAGTCTAAACAAAGAGCTCACAGCTGTTTCAACACACACATCCACACTGGTTTTCCTTCCTCCACTGTCTGATAAGTGGACGCTGCATTTCTGAGTGGGCCTCCTCTGCCCTGAAGCGTCCGTAGAGCTCCACTGTGAACAATGACCGATGAAGTGCAGTTTGTGACCCAGTGAAGCCAATGTGACTGATTTTGACACTGAAGGGAAATAACGGCTGTCATGTGACGGTGGCGGTGGAGAAGCTCCCGTCCTCCACGCCCCCTTCTTCTCCTGACACTACGTCAGCGCCGCCTTTGTTCACGTAGTGACAAAGAGCGCAATGTTCGGCTAAAACCCCACACTGTTGCACTGGACGATCAGTGATAAGGAAGGATTTTCACAGCTTGGCTAAAGTTTAGGAACAAATGTGTGAATCGACGCAGAGTTCAGCCCTAATGGTGAGAGGAAAAGGCTGCGAGGCTGACGTCGCACTGACTGATGGCGTCGATATTCATAAACAGACAATCAATCAGCTGAGCCGGCTCTGCACATCAGGAGCCAGGATGCAGATCGGTCCAGTTTCCATCTGGTTATGCTGATGTGAATGACGAACAGCCACAGACAAAAACAAAATACAGACGCAATATTTAATCCATTAGACCATTAAATGGATCTCAAACTTTTTTCACTAGTCATTAATCAGTCTGAGTAATTTGTTAAGAAAATAATAAAATAATAAAAGCCAAAACTGATTCCATTTCCTAAAACTTGTCTGTTTTCTCTTCTGTGGCAGTACACTGAAAATCTGTGGGTTGTTGGCAAAACAAGACGTCTCAGGTGTCATCTTGGGCTTTGGATGAACACTGATCAATATTTATCACCAGTTAATCAGTTAATTGAGAAAATTGAACAACAGTGAATATAGCCCAAACAAAACAGCAGCGTCAACACCCAAATACTTATTTCGTAAACACAAATGTGTGAAATGTGATGCTAGGTAGAACTATTTAATTTACAATTCATTTTCATACATGTCACTAACAATTGGCCTTTTTCTGTTGACTTTATATCATTTCAAGCCAAAGTTGAATAAAAACACACAAAGTAAAACAGCCATTTTAACTGCACTCAACATTATAAACCTCCATCTAAATCCATGATGTGAGTAGATGCTCATTGAAATGCAGTTCATTGAATATTATAAGTCAAATGTGATGTGTCTAATGTCTGGTTTCTAGTGGAGGCGGTTGTGTACAGCTTCATGCCACACCGTGACTCCACCATTGCTGCATAAGATACAAAACTAAATGGCTTCTTTTTCTGTCACAGAAATCAAGACCTGCTCTTCTTGGAGATCACCGTTTGGGAGTCATTTAGATTTCCAGATTGCATTTAGACGGTTAAAGACTTGATTTCCCTTAGATAATCTTGTTGACATGTTCTTTCCACTTTCTCAATCAGTACTGATAACATACGTGAACTCATCTAGTTCGTCCTTGATGGAGATGCCTGAACAAATAACCAACTGTCAAGACTGGACTAAGATGGACCTCATAAGGAAATCAGGACAAAAACCAACATGACGAGATCTATTGAAGCAGGAATGAGCTGGGAAGTGTTGAGCAAAGTGGTGAAAGACCAGCGGAAATGGAAGACTAAAGCTTGGCATCGCAGGATCAAGAGAGACAGATTATCATGTTTAAGCCTCAAAGATAATACAGTTAAGTGCAGTTATGAATAAAAGGGAGCAAAGATTTATGGCTGTGTTTTTGTTTTTAAAAACACAATCAACCTGTGTTCCAACTTGGTATTTCTTATCAATATACTGTACATCCACCTTTCTTTTAAACTTTTCCTCTTAAGAATGCACCATACTGTTGATTCAGGACACTCCTAAGGCTTCCACCATCTCTCTTATTAATTTATTAATGCCTGCTTTACTTGCATTGACTCCTCTTTGGAGGTCATATTGACACTGCCAGTGAGCAGCTACCAAATGTAAAATTCAGTGGTTGTAGATGCTTGTTTTAACGCTCATTAAATGATATATTTTGCTGAAAAAGTAAATTTTTCTTCAGTTGTCTGTCTTCTGAAATAACATTTGGATTTACTTTCATGAACAACTATGTGATCAGTCAAATGCTGGGGATCACCATTTTTAATAAATGGTGTTACATCACTTAGGAAAGATTAAATGTTGAGAAAGCTTCATGTGGGAAACCCCCCCCGACACACACACACACCCTTATTATAGCTCTTCATTTGCTTATAAGACATATACATGATAGTGGATTTCTAAAGATTACAAAATGAAATGCATGAAAGAAGACAGAAGAAATTGAAAGAATTTAGTGAAAGAAATATTGATGGCTCCTTCACTTGCATTGACTCCTCTTGTAAAACTTTACACCTAGAATTGACTTCAGACCTTTGACAGAATAACCAGGGAAAAGGACACACAAAGATATAAAGCTGCTTGTACGTCAGTTGTCCAGTTACTTTTGGGCTTCTAAAATGGAGTTACTACTAAAGTGGTTGTAATTTCTAAATGCTTAATGCGATATTTTTGATAAACCCCCTGAATAAAAGCTCAAAGTCCACACTTCAATCACATCTTGAGCGTTTCCTTTCATATCCACTGAGGCAACGTTACAACACTGTCCAAATACTTATGAGCCTGAATGTATCTGTACTATTCAAGTGTTACACAATCAGGAATCTACATGAGGTGTTTTATTTAGGAAACTGACAGGAGTCCCATCTGCTGTGTGCATCTTAATGTGGTTTTTGTCCAAAGCAGAGTCCTCTGGGACGATTCTGAAACGGGATGCACGTCACATGCATTGTCTGGAGTCTCCACAATCAGCACGTATCACAGTACGATGCAGCTGAGCCCGGGCCAGTGCTGGGGTGACAATTCACTCAGGTGCCTTTAGCCCACAGCAGAATCAAAGAACATGATGAGATTAACAGGGCGCCAGGCAAAAGGTCAAACGGAGTAAAACAATGTGGAAATGGTCAAGAAAAATGACATTTCTGTTAATTTAATCTACGTTGAATGGAAACATTATGCAAAAACAATAATGGTCAGGGGATTATGTATAATCGTGACAGCTCTAGTTTTCAGGGCAAAGCTTTTGCAATGTTGTGGGTTGAAGATGTATCTATAAAAAGGAGGCAAAAGATAAAGCCATGGTGTGCATTAAACCAGGGTGATTCACTTATCATCTGTCTCCCAGGCTGCAGGACAGTTCACTTCAACATGGGAATGCGTCAGTATTAGTTATGGATGTGATAAAATCCAACAACAGATTTAGAAGAGCAACAAAATGACGTATTAAGAGAAGAATCAGCACATGATAACAACAGAAGGCCCAGCTGCTGCCTGAAATCACTGTGTCAGCTGTTTGCAGATATTCTACAGTAAAAAAAAAAATGTGGAAAAAATGTGCAACATGAGAGTTTGAGGAGTGGAAACAGTGTTCGACGCTCCACTGGCAAAACACTTACAGAAGCAATAAGAAGAATCTGAAACAAAAACTGTCGGATGCAATGACATAACAGGAATGTAACGGAAAATATCTATTCAGGGATTAAAAATACTGAGTTTTTGACACTGAGACTCTGCAGCAGCATTTACAAACATGATCTACCCAGTGTAATTTACAATCTACAATACAATGAAACAAGTCTTTGCGGTGTATTTGCATGACTTATACAATTTTTACAGCTATTCAAGAAGAAAAAATAAAACATCTGAGTGGAATCTGTGTTTTCTGACACTAGTGTTTTCTGACTGGGGTATCTACAGGTTGGATGAAGGCAAATTTATGACTTTTCCATTGATCCTTAAACTCTTGTTTTTCGATGAAAAGTTTTTGCGCTGGCAAGAGGTGGTTTTTCGGGCATAGCGAAATTGGTGTATCGTGCAAAACTGCAATGGAAAGATCTTTTTCCGCAACTAGAGTCACGTGAAAAAAAAAAAAAAAAAGGATGTTGTTGGATGTTACAACAAGTAAAGAAGAGTTTTACAACAAACGCGTTATGTGTGGACACACCAGGAAACCCTTTTTTTTTTTAAATTTAGTACAGGATAGAGGGGTAATATATAATAATAATAATGAATGTATCTGTAAATCAACATGATATTCATGTTTGTCACCATGTTTATGGAATGACCTCTTGCAATAAACAAACCATCGCATTTGTGATTTAATGGAAAAACTGAAATTACGCACTTCTGTTTTTCGACATTTAGTAAATATTGGTAAAGTTTTGCGCATATGTCCGATGGAAAAGCCTACTATTGTGTTGAATCAGTCTTAATCATGTTTCAGTCCAGCTAAGGTTACATTTTCATTTGTCCATGACTAATGTTTCCACTGACGTTGAAGCTGCTGAAGCTCATACCTGAACCCCTCCACCCATGAGTGACTGTTGGAGGCTCCACTCATTCCCATCTGTTAGGATGAAATGATCAACACTAACCACACATTTGACTAATTCATTACAAAGATTTAACAGCAAATATAGAAAATATTATTTATTGTCTGCAGAATTTCTACAAGTGTCAAACTTAAGGATTAATTGTCAATTTTAAGATTATTTAGGGCCTTAATTTGGGACAATCATACTTTTTAAGGATCTACAGACACCCTGCTTACTATGGGAGAGTAGTGCTATTTAACCATTTGCTTCAAGGTTTTATAAGTGGTGATTTTAACATTTTTCAATTACATGTGCTAATTTTAGAGAAAATGCTGTTTTGTAATACATTCCATTATTTATCAAGTAAACATGCTACATTTTTCATGTTCCAGCATCTCAAATGTGAGGATTTTTTGCTTTTTTCATCAGTTTTTTTCATCATGACTTACTAGAACTTTTTTTAAACTAATGTCCAACAGTTATTATACACACATCGCATTGTGAAAATAACAGCAGAATCAACCAATAGTGAAAATAATTGACGGTTATAGCCCAATGAGAGATGATATGTTAACTGTTCAAATGGTCTTGTTAACTCATGAACCATGAGAACAGAGGCGGCTACAGCGCCAGAGGAAGCGGTGACATAAGAGGATGAGGCAGAGCGGGGGAGGAGGTGAATATGAAACTGTCTGCAGAGTTAAACGGCAGGTCGTCCTTGGTTTGTTCCTGTATTAAAAAAAACAGCCTCGTGGTTTGTGGTGAGGCCAGAGGTCAGAGGAAAGTGAAAGTAAAAGAATAATCGCTGACACAGTTCTGCCTCTGAAGCCCTGAACGTTAACTGGAGGCGGGTGGTTTGTGTAAAGTATCTGATCCAGGGCAGGTTTGGGTCTTAACCTCATCTGTCAACATGTTGAACCTGTCAGATTATCTGTGTGCAAAGCAACAATCGGTCCTGTAGAACAAGACTTAAATACAGGGGTATTTATTTTCTTTTACAATTAAAAACAAAAATTATTACAACAGCAATCAGATTTGTTCTATGTACTCAGTGGTTATCAAAGTTTTTTATCTCATTGTGGGATCATGTGGAATCGAATCACTGGTCCATTTTACATCAAGTAGGACCTTTTGACTGAATATCCGTTGCCACAACTGGATGACCTTCAACCAACCATCATTTTCCAGGTACCACATTGGGGACTGCATGTTGGTGGGTTCCTAAATCAAACATTTCTAGACCGGTGGATTGGAAGGGATGGCCCCAATTCCCTGGAGACTTCGTTCACCAGTTATCACTCCCCTGGATTTCTTTCTATGGGGTTATATTAAAGATATTGTATATCAAACAATGATATGGGATATCAACAACCTGATGCCATTGCAACCATTGATGAGTCTATGATACAGCCAACATGGACACAAATCCAGCACCGTCTTGATGTGCTCCATGTAACTAACGGTGTCCATATAGAGGTGGATTAAATGAGGGAAAAAAACTTCAATATCTACTTTTTATTTTGTAATAATTTCCACACATTTGTCTATTCATTTGTTTTTGTAATAAACTTGTTATATTGTAAAGAGACTTTATGGACACCCTGTATGTTAAGGGTTATAGGTTTGTGACATGATTGTGGTATACACCGATCAGCCATTACATTCTGACACTGACAGGTAAAGTGGTATTTATTTGATTATCTCATTCCAGTGGAACCTAATGGTTGGTGGATATATAATAAGCAGCAAGTGAGCATTTAGTCCTCGAAGCCATGATTAATGACTAAAGCTTTTTCCTCATATTTTAGTGGTTTTACAGTGGTTGTCAGGTTAACTGATAATGGAAATAATAGTTACTTCCAGCCCCAGACTGTAAACTCTAAAGATTTTTAAGAATTTTTGCACTAGAAAGACTCAAACATAGTGATCCCTCCGGAATGGAGGTCATGAACATGTATCGTCCTTGAATTGTATTTGCTGTGTAAACTGAACCTGTATGATGTAACTTTTGATATAGTTTGGTTAAAAAAAAAAAAAAAAAAAACCCACAGTGTATTTAATTAGCTTCAAATCCTCAGGTGATTCAGGAACGACCTCAGTCCAAGGTGACTCGACTACATGACCAAATAGCCCTTCGGAAAGAGCCAACAACATTATCACTTCTAATCGCTTCGTGTTCATACACCAACACAAAGTCAGAACACAGGACAGCACATACTGGTTATTTGTGAAAGTTAGGAGTCTCTACTGTGCTGTACAAACTCTGATTAGTGCCTCTGTTCCTGATAATGACTCTTTAGTGTTGTTATGAGCTTCTAATAAAATATTTCATTTAAGAAGTAATTTAATAAACTCAGCATTTCCACTGCTATCAAACCATTATTGCCCTAATTCAATGTGATCAGACCAGATCAACAGTTTTTCTCTGATAGGGTGTGTAATGTGATCCTGTTGCAGATATCAGACCTTCTCATTGCAGTCGGTGTGTGTCTGTATTGCTGAGTGGACAGGTTTCCCATCGAGCTTGTTCATCACACTGCAGGGATTCCTTCGACCTCGCCTCTCACATGCACAATTTCCACAAAGTGCAATCAATAAGGCGACATGCGCAGGACTGCTGGTTGGAAAACATGATGAAGCACTGCAGCACACGCACAAAAACCTCCACCCATCCCCCTTCACCGACCTGCAATGCACACACACACACACACACACACACACACGCACTGCAACACACTTTGAGTGATGATAATTAAACAAATGGAAATGAGGAGGGAGCCGAGGGCGAGGCCAGTCACAGGGAAAGGCATAGTACTTGTCTTTGACTCAGCATTTCAGGAGTTATCAAACTATGACCATTAACAGCAACTTGGTATAAAATATCTGGATAAAATCAAACTTAATAATTAAACATGGAATGTAGTACAACACAATATCCCATTTCCTAATTTAAAACCATACTAGCGTGTTGACCTGTGGGGATCCACGGGTTCTAGATGTGGTAGTTTTTATGCTGTTGTGTATTTATGCATGCTGTACCGCATTTGTCCAGCAGTCAGCGCTAAAGCGTTCTGGGCATAGCAACTTGATTGTAAAGCTATTATTCCAAAATTATTAATATCTCCCAAAATATTGGTCCTATCAACTTGCTGTTTTCGCAACTCTCTTACTTAACCAAAAATACATAAGTATGCCAAACTGCAGCTGTCAGCGCTTTCTGGATTTTGTATGATGCCCGAGACACACACATACACACACACGCACAAACACACACGCATGGACGCACACAGAGGCCAATTGGCTTTTAATATATAGATGGCTCATTTTGTTTTGTATACATACACACACACACATATTTACACTGGCATTTTCAGTTGAATAACCTCTCAGTTGGCATGTCTGTTTCTGCACATGAAATTTGACAACATGGCAACATGGCCCTATTGTTTATCTGGTGCTGGGTAACCCACTTCAATGATGATTCTATGATTCAATGTGATTGTAAGGCTATTGTATTCCAAAATTACTAATATCTCCCAAAATATTAGTCCTATCAACTTGCTGCTTTCGCCAGTCTGATCCTTGACCCAAAATACATAAGTACTCCAAAAGGCAAGGGCCAGCTCTGTCTGATTTTTCAGTTATAAAGTCGATACACATACACGCACACACAGGCCACTTGGCTTTTAATATATAGATTAGCTGTGTTTACATGGGTAATTTTACTAATAATATTATCCACATTAGGGTTTTCTCTATCATTATCCGGCGTAAGTGATGCAGCCAAGCCACATTTATGTAAAAATCAATGAGCCGAAAAGCATAACTAACCCCCTTCCCAGAATTAATAAAGGTCTCAGTTGGTCCCCAGTGGACTCTCATATTGCATAATTATCTCCTGTAGCTTTTCTACATTTTTGCAAACAGCTATAATAATAATAATAATCATGCTAAATGATGTGAAATTATACACTCTCCAGCTTAAAAAAAAAAAGTAACATGCACCATATTTTGTTGGACCGCCTTAAGCTTCGATTACAGGAAGCATTTGCTGTGGGATTGTTTGTATCACTGAATAGTTAATGCAATGCCACAGTGAATGTAATATTTCAATCCACAGTTGCATTCATTTTTTGCTAAGCTCTTGTATTGATGGAAATGTGTAAAATGTTATTTCATGGTGCTGAAACCCTCTTTAACAATCTGATCCAGCTGAATCTTAGTGTTGTCATCTCTGAATATGTCTGGGTCATCAGCAAAGAAAAAAATCCGCTGACGTTCATTCTGGTCATTCAATATATTCAAGTCCAGCTGAACTCAGTTTATGGACACATTAACTGTGTGTGTGTGTGAACCTTAGACCTGACCAACTGAATCAACCCCAAATTATAACACTGCCCCCACAGGCTTGTACTGTAGGCAGTAGGCATGATGGGTAATCACTTCAGGTGCCTCTGTTCTCACCCTGATGCATCCATCACTCTGGAACAGGGTCAGTCTGGACTCATCAGACCACATGACCTTTTTCCATTGAAACACAGTCGACTCTTTATGCTCTTGACAAACTGTTGGTCGTTTAAGAGATGAGAAGCTCCTCACTGCATCAGTTAAATGGTTGAAGAACTGAAACATATTCATCACTGCAGTAATTATCCAATGGAAGGATCTGAACTATTTGCCAAGTGAAATCCAGGTGGAGACTGGGGCTGTGTATATTCTTCTATTGTCAAACCTCATGACTAATAAATCTTAAATCTAATGGAAGTATAAGGTGAAATTGAATTTTTTCTAGATGTAGGGTATACTTGTATATATAAATTAATGTTCTGTTTACCTGGGTGGGTATTTATGTGGAATATGCCATTGGATCGGTACAGTTAATTTGTGCACTTCAATATGAGTTGAACACAAGTCATACTGTCATCACAACGCTGAAAGAACAATGTCATCCAAGAGATTTTCCTCACATCATACAGGCCAAGTAGCTGCTTCTCCATAATAATCTACAGGTCCAGATTAACAGCGATTCAGGAGGATCTCATTGCAGGAATTGACAATAATGTTCATAGGTATTATTTATCATCATTATAATGTTCTCATGTTTCATCACACATCCATTTCATCATCATCATCTGGTGTTAAGGTGCATTTTCTATCACCTACATTTAAGTGTGGGTGAGCGTTAAAATTCTCTTCACTAAAAAGCTCAGAACAGACAAAAACACTCACTCTAATGATAGACTTCCTATTTTTATGGCCACTGTATTGTTTAACTGAAGTGAAAACACTGAAAAGTCTCACCTGACTCGCAGACGACGGACCCCGGCTTCAGCTCCAGCATCATGGTGATGGTGGCGATGTCTGTGGTGTACAGGATCTGTGTACGATGCGGCAGCGTGACCGTCCACAGCTCGGGTGTGGGGTGAAGTACGTGGACCCAGCCGCCTTTGCTGCAGGTGACCTTTGACCCGTACCTCTGGCCTATCAGGTCTGTGGAATGGCGGATGGCCCCGTAGCGCGTCTGTGTCTGGGCACCCTGCTGCACTTTGACGGGCATCATGGAGTCATGGCCCAGGTAGATGATGGCAACATCCCCGTCCTGAATGAAGTCTGAGTACTCCACAAAACTCATGTTGAACAGTGTTCAGTCTGAAACAGGAAGACAGGAGATCAAACTGACTAAAATATCAACGGTGTAATATTAGTTCAAAAAGTGGTGAAGCTTTTCTAAAACCCAACAATACAGCCTTAGTGAATATTTTGGTCTTAACTTGACTGAGATATGTTTGCTGTCATAGGGAGAGTATATTCTTACTGTACCAAATGTAGCCAAGATCTAGGTTTTTAATGGTTAGTGTGATGTCGAATTCAATATTAGTGGTTGAATCTCAGTTTCAGCCTCATTTATTTAAGTATTTGTCACTTTGACAGTAGATGCTCAGTTAAAAGGTTTCTAATAAACTGAGAGTTAATTCAGACATGTATAGTATGCTCTCATTGTAAATTTTCTGGGGAGACAGGTGAGGATGATCCTCTCCAAGTAACAGGCACTCATCTTTTCTGTTCTAAACTACCATTCTTTTATCTGCATTTAAAAATGACTGTTCACCTCTACACTGCCCTTCAGCTGGTTAGATCTCAACTAGATTTAGGCTAAATCTTCTTTACAAAGGCATCTTCTGATCTCTGAAACCTGAACTCCATCTGTTAAAATACAAAAAAGGGAGACTTGCTGTTTTTTCACATTTACACCACAATGAACCAAGACCTGATTGAACACAACCATACTTTAAGATTCCCACAAACTCCAGTTTGACGTTTGTACAACTGTTATTCTATTTGCAAAAATGCAAAAATGTGGCATGTGACTGCATATTCCACATCTTGATCACAATGATCCAGGTCCTGATCAACATCTACTATTTGCTGGGTCAAATCTGGTCTAAATCATCACAGAGACTTGAAACCAGTTTTATTCTGTTCAGCTTCATATTCACACACTTTTCTATTTAATACAGTTTCTCTATGCATTTACATTGCAACACAAATGCTTGAATAAACCATCTACCAGTATTTTATACCTATTTGTAAATAGTACCCATCATGATCTACCTTGTTGCCACGGGAACCTCTTGGTACCATGCCAACAACCAACAACTTCATTGACCTAACAACAGGCACTGACAGTTATTCAGTAACACCAGTTTCATTTGACAGCTACTGGACAGTTCGCTTTCCAATTTTAAAGAAGGACAATGTCGGACTCCACGCAGGACATGTGAGTGAGATAAGTGAAAGTGAAATTTATAACTTTAAACCAATTTTGTGATATTTTTGCCAAATTTGGTGGTGTCGAAGCCCAGTAGCTAAACTAATTCCCAAACAAATTCTTTATGTTGAAA
Organism: Apogon talboti; assembly: GCA_037367365.1. Lineage (NCBI taxonomy): Eukaryota > Metazoa > Chordata > Actinopteri > Kurtiformes > Apogonidae > Apogon > Apogon talboti. The sequence goes on from JAPQRQ010000016.1 coordinate 28,859,796, forward strand.
TCATGTTCCAATCAAAATAACTTATTGTCATTTTAACTGCAATTGGGGATTTATTTAACCAAAGCTAACACAGACAGAAAACAGAAGGGAAACAGAGGCGGAGGCACAACACCTGAATAAAGTGTTCTGTACGTGTTAACCATTGTAACGGCTAGCTCATTAACGTTAAGTTTAACGTTTGACCCCATTTTTTTGTGTGGTTATGGAAATTGTATCCTCAAAAACTGGCAGGGTCACAATGTAACAGGGCTGTACATAAAACAAACATTACAAAGTGGTATCAGTGAGTTGAACTGTGCTTGAACGATGCTAACACACGCCAATGTTGGCCAGTATTTTATAACTATTTGTAAGTAGTGCCCATCATGACCTACCTTGTTACCACAGTACCCTTGTTACCATGCCAACAACCAACTGCTTCATAAAACTGACACAGGCACTGACAGTTATCAGTAAACGAGGACAGTTCGCTTCGCAATTTTATAGAAGGACAATGTCGGATTCCACTGAGATGTGAGTGAGATAAGTGAAATCTATAACTTTAATCCAATTTTGTGATAGTTTTGGCAAATCTGGTGATGTGTCAAAGCCCATTAGTTAAACTAATTCCCAAACAGATTCTTCATGTTGAAATAACCGTCTAATCAAAATAACTTATTGTTGCTTTAACTGCAATTGGGGATTTATTTAACCCAAACGAACACAAAGATAAACAGAAAACAGAAGGGAAAACGAGGCGTAGGCACAACACCAGAATAAAGTGTTCAGTAAAGTTAGCTAGACTTAAGCTCACTTTACTGATTTAGAATTGACTGAAGCTGTCTGTTAACCATTGTAACGGCTAGCTCATTAATATTAAGGTTAAAGTTTGGCTCTATTTTTTTCGTGTGGTTATGGAAATTGTATCCTCAAAAACTGGCAGGGTCACAATGTAACAGGGCTGTACATAAAACGAACATTAAAAAGTGGTATCAGTGAGTCAAATTGTGCTTGAACGATGCTAATACATGCTAATGTTGGCCAGCATTTCACAACTATGTAGATAGTGCCCATCATGACCTACCTTGTTGCCATGGCAACCTCTTATTACCCTACCAACAACTTCATTTAACTGACACAGGCGCACTGACAGTTATTCAGTGACACCAGTTTCATTTGACAGCTACATAGCCGTAATAGTGGACAGTTTGCTTTGCAATTTTATAGGACCATGTCGGATTCCACGGAGAAGATGTGAGTGAGATAAGTGAAATCTATAACTTTAAACCAATTTTAAGATCGTTTTAGCAAATCTGGTGATGTGTCGAAGCCTGTTAACTAAACTAATTCCCAAACAGATTATTCATGTTGAAATCATGGCCCAATCAAAATAACTTATTGTCATTTTAACTGTAATTGGGGATTTATTTAACCAAACAAATATAGACAGAAAACAGAAGAGAAAAAGAGGCGTACTGATTTAGAATTGACTGAAGCTGCCTGTTAACCACTGTAACGGCTAGCGCATTAACATTAAGGTTAAAGTTTGGCTCAATTTTTTTTGTGTGGTTAGGGAAATTGTATCCTCAAAGACTGTCAGGGTCACAATGTAACAGGGCTGTACATAAAACAAACATTACAAAGTGGTATCAGTGAGTCAAATTGTGCTTGAACGATGCTAACACATGCTAATGTTGGCCAGTATTTTATAACTATTTATAGCTAGTGCCCATCATGACCTTCCTTGTTTCTACAGCAACCTTGTTACCATGCCAACAACCAACAACTTCATTTAACTGACACAGGCACTGACAGTTATTCAGTGACACCAGTTTCACTTGACAGCTACATAGCAGTAACAGAGGACAGTTCGCTTTGCAATTTTGTAGGACAATGTCGGATTCCACAGAGAAGATGTGAGTGAGATAAGTGAAAGTGAAATCTATAACTTTAAACCAATTTTGTGATAATTTTGGCAAATCTGGTGATGTGTCGAAGCCCGTTAGCTAAACTAATTCCCAAACAGATTCTTTACGTTGAAATCACAGTCCAATCAAAATAACTTATTGTCATTTTAACTGTAATTGGAGATTTATTTAACCAAAGCTAACACAAAGATAAACAGAAAACAGAAGGGAAAAAGAGGCGTAGGCACAACACCAGAATAACGTGTTTGGTAAAGTTAGCTAGACTTAAGCTCACTTTACTGATTTAGAATTGACTGAAGCTGTCTGTTAACCATTGCTAGATCATTAACATTATGGTTAATGTTTGGCCCAATTTTCATGTGATTATGGAAATTGTATCCTCAAAAACTGGCAGGGTCACAATGTAACAGGGCTGTACATAAAACAAACATTACAAAGTGGTATCAGTGAGTCAAATTGTGCTTGAACGATGCTAACGTTGACCGGTATTTTATAACTATTTGTAGACAGTGCCCATCATGACCTTCCTTGTTGCCACAGCAACCTTGTTACCGTGCCAACAACCAACAACTTCATTTAACTGACACGGGCACTGACAGTTATTCAGTGACACCAGATTGATTTAGCAGCTACATTCCGGTAAAAGAGGACAGTTCACTTCGCAGTTTTATAGAAGGACAATGTCGGATTCCACAGAGAAGATGTGAGTGAGATAAGTGAAATCTATAAACGAATTTTGTGAAAGTTTTGGCAAATCTGGTGATGTGTCGAAGCCTGTTAGCTAAATTAATTCCCAGATTCTTTACATTCAAATCACGGTCCAATCAAAATAACTTATTGTGATTTTAACTGTAATTGGGGATTTATCTAAACTAACACATGGACAGAAAACAGAAGAGAAAAAGGCATAGGCACAACACCAGAATAAAGTGTTCTGTAAAGTTAGCTAGACTTAAGCTCACTTTACGGATTTAGATTTGACTGAAGCTGCCCATTAACGGCTAGCCCATTAACATTAAGGTTAATGTTTGGCCCTATTTTGTTTGGTTATGGAAATTGTATCCTCAAAAGCTGGCAGGGTCACAATATAACAGGGCTGTATATAAAACCAACATTAAAAAGTAGTATCAGTGAGTCAAATTGTGCTTGAACGATGCTAACACAAATGCTAATGTTGGCCAGTATTTTATAACTATTTGTAGATAGTGCCCATCATGACCTACCTTGTTACCACAGCAACCTTATTACCCTGCCAACAACCAACTTCATTTAACTGACACAGGCGCACTGACAGTTATTCAGTGACACCAGTTTCATTTGACAGCTACATAGCTGTAATAGTGGACAGTTTGCTTTGCAATTTTATAGAAGGACAATGTCGGATTCCACGGAGAAGATGTGAGTGAGATAAGTGAAATCTATAACTTTAAACCAATTTTGTGAAAGTTTTGGCAAATCTGGTGATGTGTCGAAGCCCGTTAACTAAACTAATTCCCAAACAGATTCTTCATGTTGAAATCATGGCCCAATCAAAATAACTTATTGTCGTATTAACTGCAATTGGGGATTTATTTAACCTAACAAATATAGACAGAAAACAGAAGGGAAAAAGAGGCGTAGGCACAACACCAGAATAAAGTGTTCAGTAAAATTAGCTAGACTTAAGCTCACTTTACTGATTTAGAATTGACTGAAGCTGTCTGTTAACCATTGTAACAGCTAGCCCATTAACATTAAGGTTAAAGCTTGGCTCTATTTTTTTTGTGTGGTTATGGAAATTGTATCCTCAAAAACTGGCAGGGTCACAATGTAACAGGGCTGTACATAAAACAAACATTAAAAAGTAGTATCAGTGAGTCAAACTGCTTGAACGATGCTAACACATGCTAATGTTGGCCAGTATTTTATAACTGTTTATAGACAGTGCCCATCATGACCTTCCTTGTTGCCATGGCAACCTTGTTACTGTGCCAACAACCAACAACTTCATTTAACTGACACAGGCACTGACAGTTATTCAGTGACACCTGATTCATTTAGCAGCTACATTCCGTAAAAGAGGACAGTTCACGTCGCAATTTTATAGAAGGACAATGTCAGATTCCACGGAGAAGACGTGAGTGAGATAAGTGAAAGTGAAATTTATAACTTTAAACCAATTTTGTGATATTTTTGGTATATCTGGTGATGTGTCGAAGCCTGTTAGCTAAACTAATTCCCAAACAGATTCTTTACATTGAAATCACGGTCCAATCAAAATAACCCATTGTCATTTTAACTGTAATTGGGGATTTATTTAACCAGAGCTAACAGAGACAAAACAAGGGAAAAAGAGGCGTAGGCACAACACCAGAATAAAAGTGTTCAGTAAAGTTTGCTAGACTTAAGCTCACTTACTGTTTTAGAATTGACTGAAGCTGTCTGTTAACCACTGCTAGCTCATTAACATTATGGGCAATGTTTGGCCCATTTTTTTTTTTTTTGTGTGTGGTTATGGAAATTGTATCCTCAAAAACTGGCAAGGTCACAATGCAACAGGGCTGTACATAAAACAAACATTACAAAGTGGTATCATTGAGTCAAATTGTGCTTGAACGATGCTGACACATGCTAATGCTGGCCAGTACTTTATAACTATTTGTAGATAGTACCCATCATGACATACCTTGTTGCCACGGTAACCTGTCTTTACCATGTCAACAAGCAACTTCATTTAACTGACACAGGCACTGACAGTGACACCTGATTCATTTGGCAGCTACATTCCGGTAAAAGAGGACAGTTCACTTCTCAATTTTATAGAAGGACAATGTCGGATTCCACGGAGAAGATGTGAGTGAGATAAGCGAAATCTATAACTTTAAACCAATTTTGTGATGTGTTGAAGCCTGTTAGCTAAACTAATTCCCAGATTCTTTACATTCAAATCACGGTCCAAATTGTCATTTTAACTGTAATTGGGGCTTTATTTAACCTAAATTAACACAAAGAGAAAACAAGAGAAAAAGGTGTAGGCACAACACCAGAATAAAGTGTTCTGTAAAGTTAGCGAGACTTAAGCTTGCTTTACTGATTTAGATTTGACTGAAGCTGCCTGTTAACCATTGTAACAGCTAGCCCATTAACAGTAAGGTTAAAGTTAGGCCTTATTTTGTTGTGTGGTTATGGAAATTGTATCCTCAAAAACTGGCAGGGTCACAATGTAACAGGGCTGTACATAAAACAAACATTACAAAGTGGTATCAGTGAGTCAAATTGTGCTTGAACGATGCTAACGTTGACCGGTATTTTATAACTATTTGTAGACAGTGCCCATCATGACCTTCCTTGTTGCCACAGCAACCTTGTTACCGTGCCAACAACCAACAACTTCATTTAACTGACACAGGCACTGACAGTTATTCAGTGACACCTGATTCATATAGCAGCTACATAGCGGTAAAAGAGGACAGTTCACTTCGCAATTTTATAGGACAATGTCGGATTCCACAGAGAAGATGTGAGTGAAATAAGTGAAAGTCAAATCTACAACTTTAAACCAATTTTGTGATTTGGCAAATTTGGTGATGTGTCGAAGCCCGTTAGCTAAACTAATTCCCAAACAGATTCTTCACGTTGAAAAAACAGTCCAATCAAAATAACTTACTGTCATTTTAACTGCATTTGGGGATTTATTTAACCAAAGCTAACAAAAAGACAGAAAACATCAGGGAAAAAGAGGCGTAGGCACAAAACCAGAATAAAGTGTTCTGTAAAGTTAGCTAGACTTAAGCTCACTTTATGTTTTAGAATTGACTAAAGCCGTCTGTTAACCATTGCTAGCTCTTTAACATTATGGGTAATGTTTGGCCCAATTTTTTTCGTGTGGTTATGGAAATTGTATCCTCAAAAACTGGCAAGGTCACAATGTAACAGGGCTGTACATAAAACAAACATTAAAAAGTGGTATCCGTGAGTCAAATTGTGCCTGAACGATGCTAACACACATGCTAACGTTGGCTAGCTGACTACAGTTAGCACCTAAACGAGCCGTTGGCCGATGGTTGGGTGGACTCACCTTAAACAGAAGAAGTTAAGGACCCTGCGAATACAAAGTAACATAAACTTAAAACGTCTAATTCTGTTCTTAACGCCGCTGTGTGTAAATGTGGACGGTCCTGACAGCTACCCATTCATTTCACACACGTGGTATTGTTTTCAGCGGAAGTAGTCCAGATGGGATCGGAAGAAGTTCGGTTCGTGGATCTGTAAAATTCGTCCGCCGTGGAGGTCCGATCAAATAGGCGGTGCAGATGATGTTTAGATTTGCGATTTTTCCGCATGTTGAAACTCAGGATGGTGACGCAAAGAAGATTTATCTATTTATTGAAAAGATGTTCCTATACACAGTAATTACTAGCGCATTGATCCGTGGGAATCCACGGGTTTTAGATGTGGTTTTTATTCAATCACCGCCAAAGTGTTCTGGGCATAGTAGCAACGTGATTGTATACTATATTCCACTAAAATATTGGTCCTATTGCCGTTTTCGCTACTCTATTCCTCAAAATACATAAGAATGCCAATCTGTAGCAGTCAGCTCTTTCCGGATTTTGTGTGATGCCCGAGAAACATCCGCAGGCACAATATAGATGGCATTCATTTTGTTTATATATATATATATATGTGTGTGTGTGTGTATACAGACACACTGGCATTTTCAGTTGAATAACCTCCCAGCTGGCATGTCTGTTTCTGTCCATGAAGTTTGACACCATGGCAAGGTGGCCCTATTGTTTATCTGTTGCTAGGTAACTCACTTCAATGATTATCATGTGATTGAACATGATTGTAAGTTTATTGTATTCCAAAATTACTAATATCTTCCAAAATATTGGTCCTATCAACTTGCTGTTTTCACCAGTCTGATCCTTGACCCAAAACACATAAGGACTCCAAAAGGCATTTTAATCTATACATGACTTTAAGCTCTAATTCAATTCAGTGCAGTTCATTTCATTTTATGCACCATCATATCACAATAACATTAATAATAAAATATACAGCACAAATAGAAACAGAATGCCTTTACTATCATTGTACAACCTTACAATGAAGTTTAGTGCATCTCCCTTCAGTGGTAAAAGCAAAATACAAAACACTATTCTGAACAAATGAATCATATCTGATGCTTCTGAAAAGGTGAAAAACTGCATTTTAGCTGATTTGTTTACATGTTTAGTGGATCAGAAGTTATATAATCATTTTATATCAGGAGATGGTTTTTGGATGTTTAGGTCTTTGATGGTTAAAACCAGGTTTTGTTGCATAAAAAAAGTGAAAATGCCAGAATAATTGCACATAAAGTTGTATTTCAGCGACATCCAGTTCACACAGACGCGGAACGAGTGCGTCCAATTGAATGAATCGACCTTAAATATCGTCCAATGGGAGGGGACATGGTCGGGTATAAATGCGGAACCCGGGTCTTCGGTCGGACCGGAGAACTGCTGGGACGCCGATAGAGGTTTGGGAGCTCCTCGGCCGAAAAAATAGGGATCTTTGTCTCGACCCCTGGTAGTAGTAGTAGTCAACCTCAAATCCGACGACAACAGGTAGGGATCTATCTGTTTTCATGATCATAGGCATGATTTCATTGCGGGGAAAATGTGTCTCTTTTTTTTGTCCTGATAGAAGGCGGTAGTGGAGGATGTGTTTATCCGCTGGCTATATTGTTCCATAGACAGTAATAGTACATGTAGATGGTACTGATCGTTGAGCTAATGTGTAGTAGTATTCATGCACCTGCGGAGATGCGTTCCACCGGGTCGGGACCAGCATGATGCGGGTTCGATCCGCGGACCCGGCGCTGGTTCTGCACACGGGTGGGTTCTCCCCCCCCTTCACTCACCGTGTCCCCCCCACCCATCCACCCATCCACCCTTCCCCTTCCCTCCCGTCCACCGCCCAGGGATCAGCCATGCCTTTCGGAAACACGCACAACCAGCTGAAGATGAAATTCAGCTCGGAGGCGGAGTACCCGGACCTGAGCAAACACAACAACCATATGGCCAAGGTCCTGACTCCTGCCATGTACGAGCGGCTGAGGAGCAAACAGACCCCCAGCGGATTTACCCTGGATGATGTCATCCAGACCGGGGTGGATAACCCAGGTAAACCCACCACCACCAAGCGGCTTTCCACGGAGCGGCCATCTGTTCTGTTGGGTTGGGTTGTGTTTAATGGCGCTCCGTGCTGCTCCTTGATCTCCACTGCAAACACATCGGCTCCACACACTGTGACCTTGCCAGGGGATAAACCATAACCATCATCTATGCACATATGCAAAAGCTGAAACACTTAGAAACTCAACGGGCCTCCATTTATCGCAGCAGTATTGCATAGCTTTACTGTAAATGGTAAAGATTACTGGTGTTACATAACATGTGCAGGGCAGCATCTGATAATCCAGAGCTGTTTTATAATGTGAGCTGGTTTACTGCCTCCACTGGCATTATACACAAACTGAACAGCCTCATTATAAAGGCCCCTTCACTCAAGAACAAGTGTCTCCTTGCAGTTTTGCACTTACAGGCTTGGACTGGTTAATCTGCAGCATTAGCTCAAAAGAAAAATAGAAGGCCTTTACTGTCCTTGCACAAGCTCACAACTAAATTTAGTGCAGCTTCCTTCAGTGGTACACAGAAGTAAAACAAACAGGATAAAAACATACATATACTAGATAAAATGCACACTTTATACAGTGACGTATATCAATATAGAGGAAAATCACTAAATCTTTGTAGGCAAAATGTGATTAACTGAACATAAATCAAGTATGTACAACCACTGTCATGGTGTTTCCATGTTCAGTATGGAGCCTCTGAACAAATGGGTCATGTATGATCCAGTAAAAATCTAAGGCACTGCATTTTACCTGAACTATGTAATGTAATTAACAGGTTTAGTGGTTCACTGACTAGTAACTGCTGAGATGGTTAATATATGCATGAAAAAAACCTTAAAAAATAATATGCGACTCAAAACTGCGTTTAACATTCAGTTCCAGATGTTTTTATTTACTGAAATATTTAAGTTTATTGTGAAGTTATTTCTTAGTCTGGGATGTTTTACCAGGATGGCTAACGGTGTAGCATCATGGATGATGTTGACATTGTGATATAGTCATGCAATTTTTATAATTTTGACGAGATCTGAAGTCAAGAGAAAGATTAAAGTCAACTTCAGGGAAGCAGGAAATGTCTTTTAGATAAGAGATGAGATGAAAGGTTATTAATCCCACAATGGGGGAAATTCACTGGTTTTATGTACAGCCCTGCAGCAACAGGATGAAGTTCGAGAAAATATGCATGCACGAGGAGTGCAAAAACTATACAAAAAAAAGTAAAATTTCAGAATGTCAGACTTGAATTAAGGGTCTGGCATATTTGGAGATGTAAATTCAACCCTTGTTTAGGGATCTGAAGTGTTTTTGTGGGACAACCTCTGGTCCACATTCTAATTCAGTCCAGAGTGTTGAATTGAGGTGAGTCTTTAGTTTGAGGTTTCGGTAGGTCAGTTGAGGTCCTCATCCTGTAGACTGTGTCTCTGTTTAGCTGTGACTCTTTCGCCAAGCTGACACTGAAGAGGCTGTCGGCTGAGGAGGAGTATCCAGACCTCAGTCAGCACAACAACCACATGGCCAAGGTCTTGACTCTGGACATGTTCAAGAGTCTGAGGGAGAGGTCCACCCCCAACGGCTTCACCATAGATGGAGTCATTCAGACAGGGGTTGACAATCCTGGTACAGTAACACAGATCAGAGTCAGTCAGGCTGTTGGTGCTTCCGTGTTCCTGTACGGTGTTTCCTGTCTCACCCTGTGGGTTCTGTGTTCAGGCCACCCCTTCATCATGACCGTGGGCTGTGTTGCCGGGGACGAGGAGACATACGAGGTGTTCAAAGAGCTGCTGGACCCCGTGATCTCCGACCGCCACGGAGGGTACAAGCCCTCAGACAAGCACAAGACCGACCTCAACGCTGACAACCTGAAGGTACCGTAGGAGAACACCAGTGGGTCAGAATCCACCTGGTCCACTATAACACGGCTGTACTTCCTGTTCAGGGTGGAGATGACCTCGACCCCAACTATGTCCTGAGCTCCCGTGTCCGAACAGGCCGCAGCGTCCGTGGGTTCTGCCTGCCGCCACACTGCTCCAGAGGAGAGAGACGCGCCGTGGAGAAGCTGTCCATCGAAGGTACGTTTACTGAACCAGAACCTGAAGCACAGATGGAGACAGGCTGCAGATGAATGAGTCAATGAACAGGGAAGTCAGGCGTGAGGTTTCCTCCTTTATGAGGCCGACGCTGCCCTCTGGTGGCAACTGAACAACACAGACACAAAATACAAACACAGAAGGGCAGTTGTAATGACTGTGACTTTGCAGCAGCTTCAACTGACCATAATGTAGAGTTTTATCATCAGTTTGTCTTTATCATACTATCTTGTTTGAGATACATGGTTCCTGTTTGTCCCTGCAGCTCTGGCCTCTCTGACTGGAGATCTGAAGGGGAAATACTACGCCCTGAAGAACATGACTGACGCGGAGCAGCAGCAGCTCATCGACGACCACTTCCTGTTTGACAAGCCTGTGTCTCCTCTGCTGCTGGCGTCTGGGATGGCCCGCGACTGGCCTGACGCCAGGGGCATCTGGTGAGAATCCGCACATGGAACAGGCGCTCTATAGGGTCTTAACACGTCTAAAAACTGGATGGAAATGGGGCAAAAAATGTATCATGATTAAAAACTCAGTTATTATTTTAAAGGCTCATTTTGGTGAGTGAAAGAAACCAGAGTCATAAGGTTCACAAGGGATGAGACAGTCTTTAGCACATGATTTTTTATTATTATT
>JAPQRQ010000016.1:28888773-28906692 GCA_037367365.1 Apogon talboti
TCACTAAATTTATCTGAAACCTATATAATGCTCCTAATTGTTCTTCAGTGTACCCCAGAAACAATGGGGGGGGGGGGGCAACATTGGCAGCAAATTTTGCAAAAACAAAACTTGTCATTCCCAAAACTTTTGGCCACGAGTGTATATCATTTAACTTCTGTAGAATAAGTATTTGCATCTATGAACTTCTCAGCCGACCCTCATAAGTCCTAAGTCTTTTTCTTATGTACGAAATGCATTGTTTTAATGCAAACACCTATAAAATATCAAGGTGGACAACACTGCTGCAGAAAGTGGATTTATCAAACTTCTAACACAGCCGGCTTTCATACATGTGGTAGTGAAGATTACCCATAATACCTCTGTCCTTATAAAATCCATAGACACACACTACATAAATCAGACTTATCATGATCATTTCATCGAATATATTTGTTAAACGTTGTATATTTTGTCATCTGACCATCATATGAAACCGACCCCTGACCTTTCACATTTTCACACTCCGTCCGTCTGCATAGATTCACATACAATCCTTAATTTCAGCAAAAACCTGTAGAAAATGGTGCTTTACGTCACTGTCTGTAATTAGGAACCAAACTGTGTGAATGTGTATACCCACAGACGATGACAAGACAGGAAAAGATCTGAGTAACATCTCTTCAAACGCTGTAAAACTTCTGATAAATGATGTAAAAGCGTCTAAAAAGGAAGCAGAAGTGCACAGGAATAAACATGTTGATCTTCTACTGCAGGGGTGTCAAACATGCGGCCCGTGGGCCAAAACCGGGTTCAGTCCGGGATAGATTTGTAAAATGCAGAAATTACACTGAAGATAATAATCATGTTAGTTCAGGTTCCACATTCATTCCAATTCGATCTCAAGTGGGTCAGACCAGTAAAATACTACAATAATAACCTAGAAATAATGACAACTACAAATTGTTCTCTTTGTTTTAATGTAAAAAAGTAAAATTACATGAATATGTTTATATTTACAAACTATCTTTTCATAAAATAAGTGTAATTTTAACCATATTCTGCCTCTTACGAAATGTTTTGTGTTTGCAGATCCACTGTGATCTGTAAGTTGTAATAATGTGTATAAATTGTGATAAATTGAGCATAATAATGTTAAAGTTGCACAAATTTTTCCTTAAAAATTTCAGGTTGTTCACATTTTTTAAAGGAGCTTGTAGATGTAAACATTTCCATAATGTAATTTTACTTTTTTTTTGTACTAAAATAAGGAAAAAAACTTAATGCTGTCATTTTTTTATAAGTTAATTGTAATGAACAAGTATAAATGAGAAACTGAAGCATAAAACTGTTAAAATTGCACTTATTTTTCTTAATAAATTTCAGCTTGTTCATAGTTGATCATGTTATTTACATTTTTTTTAAAGGACAATTTGCAGATGTAAACGTTTTTATGATGTAATTTAACTTTTTTCACTCTAAAACATAGAGAAACGTTTGGAGTTGACATTATTTCTATATTATTGTATTATTATTTTACTGGTCCGGCCCACTTCACATCACATAGGGGTGTATTTGGAACCTGAACTGAAATGTGTTTGACCCCCCTGTTCTACTGCATATAAAAGAGCATGAGAATTTAAGGTGTGTTCGGGTTGGTTTGGTCTGAGAGCGTAAGGTTCACTGTGAGAATAGCATCTGTTGCAACAACAGGCAGGCGGACGACGTTTAATGAACACTGTTAAACCTCATTTTCCCCCGCATCAGTCAGCTCCATTACCCAGGAGGCCGAGCTGGAGGCTTGGTGCCAGACTATGCTTCCAGTAATGCAGATGCAAAGGGTCTGTGGGAGTTCACTGGAACATGTTTTTATGTTTTCAGAAAAAAAAAAAAAGAAAAACGCAGCGACACACAGGACAATGTTCGAGGCGGCTGCGATGAGCAACAAAGCCCTGAAGATTTGTTTCAGACTTTTCCTCAGATGAGTCTCCTGTTGCTGGGAAACGACTCAGACGTTTGGTGTTTTTAGTGCGTTCACACTGCAGCTGATCACAACCGATATCATCCACCAACAAATCAGAAATCCACATTTCCACAGTAGTTTAGAGGTTCAGAACGGCTCTAGTTCAGGGACAGTTTTACAGATCTGGGGCTTTTAATGGTCTGTTTGTCCTTGTTTCATTTTCTTTTTCCTCACCAGTTTCTTACAAACGTACTTCTCCCTGTCATGTAATATTGTCCAAATTAGAGGATGTGAATCATACAATAACCTCACAAGAACAATACAGCCGTTCTACGTCACCTGAAGGCTTGACATAACGGAAGAAAATCATCTAACGCATCCTGATCTAACTCAGGGGTGTCAAACATACGGCCCGTGGGCCAAAACTGGCCCATCGAAGGGTCCAATCCGGCCCGTGAGATGAATTTGGTGACTTTACACTGAGGATGTTAACAATCAAAGGTGATCAAATCATTTTAGTTCAGGTCCCACATACAGACCAATGTGATCTCAAGTAGGTCAGACCGGTAAAATACTATTATAATAACCTATAAATAATGACAGCTCCAAATGTTGTCTTTGTTTTAGTGTAAAAAAAGTAAAACTACATGAAAATGTTTACATTTACAAACTACCTTTTCACAAAAAATATAAATTGCTTGAACAAATATGAAAAACCTGAAATGTCTTCAGAGAAATAAGTGCAATTTTATTAATATCCTGCCTGTTACTAAATGTTTAGTGTATTTGTAGATCCACTGTGCATGTGTAAATGATAAACTGAGTTATAATTTAATTTAAAGGAGTTTGTAGACGTAAACATTTTCATAATGTAATTTTACTTTTATTGCACTAAAATAAAGACAAATACTTGACAGTGTCATTTTTTTTAATAGGTTATTATGTTGTTATTTTACTGATTCAGCCCATTTGGGATCCCATTGGTCTGTATGTGGCCCCTGAACTAAAAGGAGTTTGACCCCCCTGATCTAACTGAAGAGAGAAGAAACGAAACAAAGGAATTATATATTTATTCAGTGCGCTGTGGTGTCATAGTTTACTGAGGCTACATCCACACCATGTCCAGGAAATTCCAGAAATAATGTCCTAACATTCTCCGACCAAACTACTGTGAACACGACAAACATGATAAAAGGCAGAATTTCGCTGCACAACAGCTGCGAACAGAATAAGCAAGGACAGAATCAACTGTGATTCAGATCCATGTTGAATTAACAGCTGGTATTCCAGGCCCATGTTTTGCTCTCTTAATGTGAACGGGGTGCGATGACTCATGGAGGAACATGTACTGAATGATAAGACTCCATCTGCATTAGAACCCAAAAATGGGGTACAAAACCCAAATCTGAAGGCTCTGGAATAGTGCGGAAGCTAAAAGTTATGTTTTAACTAAAGAATGTGTTAGCATGGATATAACCCCAGATGAAACGTGACACTGTAGCATCCATGTGTATTAACCTTTTGGTGTTTTTTTAATTAAATAATTGCTAATAATTGGAAACATCATGATTCAACAGTTTTTTCAGATGCATTCTTAAGAATTTTTATGGAATGTAATTTGCGGTGGACAGTTGTTTCTTTTTTTTCTTTGTATAAAGCTATGAATTTCTCGTCCTCATACGTGGACAGTGGGTCCTAGGAGGTTAATAATAACTCGATGTAGTCGGTCACATGTACCTGCAACTTCACCTAAGCTTCTCTTCATCACCGACAACTATTTTGTGTCAACGTCCGAATACCTTTCCTATGTGAATTATCACCATTTACAACAATATTATCCTCTGCATTTTTCTGTGAAAATCAGGTATTTTGCAACATTTAATTGACTGATCATGTAGATGGTCATAAAAGCTCGGAGTAAATTCAAAGGTTATATCAAAACTGAGAAAAAGCGTCTTTTTCCGCAAAATATATCAACTGAACTAAAAACGAGAATCTACTACTACTGTCATCTGTCAGACTACATGGGTTTTATTAGTAAATCATTGGTGCAGAAGATGACGGTGTTTCCACCTTCACCACTGTACGTCCAAATGGGTCATATCTGACCACCATGAAAGGCTCAGAAACTGCATTTAACACCAATTCTTTACTGTTTTGATAGGATTAGCGGTTCGTTAGTTATTGAACATTTTAGATCAGTAGATGCTTTAGGTCCCTGGCAGATGTTGAGGGTTAAACTTTTGGCAGAGGCTTAAAAAAATCATGGGTTAACTAATAACTTACAACTTTTTTTTTGCCACAACAGATGCCTTGGAAGTAGTTCAACACTTCTTACAGTGGGCTTGTCTTTTAGGGGTTTAGGCATCGTCATTGGTTGTTTTTTAAACATTCGGTCTGTGTGAAAGTAGTGACTGAATAGTCTATGTAGCAACACCCTCTGAAATCTATTTGGACGATAATTCACTGCAGGAAGTCGTATATTAGTAAAATAATGAGAAAAAAACCATAATAAACAAGGAAACAGTCAGACCATTGGAGCCCTTTAGTGTAGGTCTTTCATCAGAGAATACTGACCGGTAGTGTATAACAACTGGTTAATTTTTCTAATCAGTTTTTTCACTCACAAAATGAAGTGAATAAAGATTTTTATTTGCAGCATTTTTTTTAAAAAACAAAACAAAACCATTCGTAAAGCAGGACTTAATGCAAATGACTTAGTTATTTTTCTGTTTAAGGCTGTAACATTACTAACTAATTAAAGCAGTCATTTGTAATATTTTTGGCTTCAACCAAAATGACCAACAGGAGAACAACGGTGTGTTTTCTGTCTGCTACACTGGTAATTTGGCTATGAAAAGATAAAGATAGCTAACTGCATTACTTTACCGACACTGTTAATAAATTTGCTAAATTAGCCATGTTAGACAGTTAAAAACTTTAACTTAAATGCAGCACAAATCAAAGAAAACATCTGGACTTGCTGTTACAGTTTAATAAAAACTGAGATGTAGTATCATGCAAAAAGATTATATATTATATTAAAGTGTTATCTTGCTGTCAAATATGCTTTCAACATTACAATTTTCTAGTAAAATCTGGCCATTTCAAGGACAATTTCTGAATCCTAATCTTACAAATTGTACCTTTAATTGATTAATAACCTTTTTTCAGTCTAAAATCTAAAAAAAATAAATAAATACTGAACGAGCAGAAATGTAGGCCTATATCTAGATGTACTTATGGTCAGAATGTAACTTCTACAGTATCTGTTTTAAATGTGTGAAGCCTTACTCCTCATATCCCTGCTGAATGATAATTTCTCACCTATTATACGAATGTGCATCACTTTATTTGTTCGGTGTATTTCAATATTGTCAAACAAGACAAAGGCAAGCAGCAAATCCTTGTATTTGAGTTGCTGGAACTGGTTACTCCAGCTGCCCAAAGGGTTGAGTGTAGGGATGTGCAAATAAATACGATATTTGGTTAATAACAGTAGCTATTGTGTTTCATAAATCTGTATGACTGTATTTGTGTTCATTAAGAAATACTGACAAAAAAAAAGAATAAATAATAATAGAATAGTAGAATAAAATAACTGTAATTGACATAATATCAGCTGAATTGTTATTTTAATTGTTGGTATGTCCCATAAATAATACTGAGCTGACCTCAGACCACACTGTGGTTGCAGTTGTGTTTGGTCAGTTGGTTTTTGTTAACTGCTACAGGGGTTTGCAGTGTGAACGCACTGTGTGACTCACATTTCCCGCCTGCGTTACCAAAACTCTCTGATCAGACAGCAGCTACCTTTTAGTGTTTGACCAGGGCGTGAATACTGTACCGCAAAAAGCCGCGATTTCTGACAGGTAGTGCAAATGTCTTGTGGCGATAACGGCCAAGGTGCTCTCCGCAAAAAACACACACACATTCAGTGCTTTTTCAATCTTGTGCATTAAAACAAGCAGCTTCTCGCTCCGTGTTGGGCCGCCGCCTGCTTTCAGACAGAGCGGGTCAAAGGGAAAGGTAAAAATAAAGGCACAGAGATTTGGACTTGGTCTCCTTTCTCCTACTCCTTTGCCAGCCACCCACCCCTCCGTCTTCGGCGGCAGCAGCAGCTCCGAGAAGTTTCTAGAAGGCTCTGTCGAATGCAATCGCCGTCAATGCTGTGTGTGTACAGCGACTGTCGGCCCTGTGAGCTTCAGCCTTGATGTGTCAACCCTCAGCCTTCCTCTTCCTCTTCCTCTCCCCGGGGACCTCTAACAGCCCCTCCGTCAGTAGAAAGAAGTGGGAAGAAACAAAAAAAGCAGCAGCTACAGCTAGAATTCGCCTCCTCTTCCCTACTCGTGCATTCGAACCTGATCCATTTATAGCCTTGTGCGATCACACAAAGTCACAACAAACATCTGAAACGTATTACAGACTAACAGCGACACAAGCAGCAGGGGGAGAGAGGAAGAAGAATAAGGGGGGGGACCGTTATCCTTTCAAACATCCTCGTCTCTGTTAAGCATCCCGTTCGCACCTGGCAGGCCGCCTCGGTAGATAACGTCTCCCCACAGATTTTAGCTTCGTCGACGCTTCTGTATCTGAGGGAGTAAAGCCGTAAAACGAGGCCTCGCATCTGACCGTTTGCCCACGACAGCTGCGGCGTCCAGAATGTGGGGAGTTTGCCATCGTAGTGTGGACTGGAGCGCTGCCAGAGACCCAACGACGAGAGGATGAACGGGGGCGCACAGGGGTGGAGGGTGACCTTACATTAATAATGCAAACTCCTGCCGTCCTCGCTCTAATTACTTCTGTTTAAACACAGATAGTCTGGTGTCAGTATTAGCAGTTTTTGGAGCAAACATCAGCTCTGTTGCAGTAAAAAAAAAAACAAATTTAACTCCAGATCATATGAGTTTACGAGTTAGTGTCAGTTCTGATTATTGGAAGTGGGGCATCCATAGTCGGTGTATTGATAATTCGGTGTATTTTCCCTGCTTTACCCTGAGGTCTGACAGGTGGAAATGAAACCATGAAGTCACTCTCTTCCAACGTTTTCATAAAAGCAGTCATTTTGCCTTTCAGAACATACAGTATGGACAAAAGTATTTGGACACATTGAATTCAGGTGTTTCTTCACATCTCACTTTGGAAGAAAAATCTCCCATTAAACTTTAAGGAAATATTGATGTTTATAAACTATATGGACAAAAATATTGGGACGCGTCATGGCTACAGCTGTAAGATGTCCTGTTCATGCTGATTTGAGATACAAATGTCAGCATTTCATTAAAGTTTAATGGGAGATTTTTCTTCCAACTTGTTGTAGTTGTAGTAGAAAAGTACTATTTACAGTCAGAGCAAATTTAGAGGTAGAACATTTAAAATCATAGTTATGGATAATAAAACAAAAACAAAAAACTAAATTAATGTTGAGAATTGAAATTAAGTAAAAACCATCTCTGAGGCATTTTGGAAGCAAAGATAGCAATTCAAACAAAACTACTCAATGCAATGATATTTATCTCAATATAAAACTATATTATGTCATTTGTCATTATTGTTTTGTTAGAAAAGAAACACCTGAATTCAACATGTTCCAGTACTTTTGTCCATATAGTGTAAGAGTTACTGATCTATCACAAAGAAATAAGTCCTCGGAATAGGCCTGCTGCTTCATGTGTGTTACGCCTAAAGGAACAACCACCTACGACTAACAACACTGAAAATAGCAAGTTTTTGTTCACATTTTGCACTGTAATATCACCAGTGTTGCATCGTAAAATATGTGATTGCTTTAAATAAACACAAACAAATACAACAAGATGATATATTCAGGCAGACCCTTCTTGGGCGCTAAAATTACATGAGGAGATGGGTCGAGGAGATGGACTTGTCTACTCCAAGCTGTAGTGTTTATTTTTTTTGTTAATGCAGGTCCAAACTAAAATATCAAAACACTAAAGTTGGCCAATCACATGCAGAATCCAACCACTCGAGGCGGCAGGACACCAACAACTCCTGTGTTCTGAGGTAAAACGACTGCTTTTACCCAAATGAATCTGGTGGTTTTGAAGGCATTAATGTAACTGCTTCAGTCTCAAAACAAGTTAAAGCAGAGACAACGTTCTAAATAAAGCCTACACTTTAACCGATTTACATTTTTCTTTCTGTATTAATGTTCCTCCGCTGCAGTACATGTCTCAGCTTCCGTGTCAAAGACAGATCTTTTCCTCCTGTTTTATTTTCATCTCCAGCTGCTTTTATCAGGATCAAACAGTCGCAACATGCAAATACACATTATTTATGTCTGTGGTAAAAGCAAACGTACGTCTTTATAAAACTTTGATGCGTTTTGTAACAGAATAATCGCATCTCTAGCAAAATAAGTGTTTCCAGTGTACAGGGTTGGGGTTAACAGTATTGTTTCTAATGTTTAGATGTGGTTGGTATGTCTAATATCACTATTTGGAAATACTAACTGTAATTAATATGATTTCCTGATGATATAAGGATATAATGACTTCTTCAACATCCTATTGACAGTATTATTTTACCTGTTCTGTGCCCTAGGTTATTTAGAAGTCATTGTATTTTCAATTTAAAGTTTAAACACTAATAAAAACCAATGTGATTTTCCAACTATGGATAAAAACTACATACAACCCCACTTCAAATAACCAAAATTACCCACCATCTCCTTTTTCTTCAAAATAAATTCAGTCTTTAGTTCTAGGTCTAAATCTGGCAGTAATTTTCAGATTTTTTCCTACTGTTTGACGCCTCAGATCAGCACAGTACCAACAGGTATCACTATCTGGGAGCGGTAGACCACTCTCCATAATTAGGTCACTGTATTTAACACATACACACTGGCTGTCTCCATTAGCAACTGACACTCACGTTAATCAGGCCAGACGGGGAAGCCGCTGCGAAGCAATCTATCACACTTGGGCAGTTTTATTGAAGTGCAGTCTGGAGGAAATGACCACCGAAACAGGCGCTAGTTAGTGCTTTGGCAGCAGGCTTCAACAACCGCACACAAACACAACGGACGACACACATACAAAAAAAAAAATCCTCAAACTTCAGTGTGTTTCTCAAAAGGAGGAAAAGAAAAGCGCTGCTGCAGTGCATTCTGGGGGTTTGAGTCAGTATTTACAGAGTCAAGCCCGTGGAATGATAAGAGTCTTTATATACACACATTCCACTCTTTTGTGGATCAGTACTCCCACTCGTCCGTCTTCATGTCCAAGTAGCTCAGAATGTTCTGGGCGAACTTCACCGCCTGTTTTCGGGCCATTTTGGTGGTCTCATCGCCCTGCGGGTCCACGGCGTCTAGCGCCAGCAGCTGTTTGGTCAGCAGCTCCTCCAGCATCATGTAGCTCTTATCGGCCCTCTTCCCGTCGAAGCCCAGAACCTGAGCCTGGAGGTCCGACAGGCTGCCGAGGACCATCCACACGGCCCTGTGCGATGGATGCTCAGTGGGGCCCGGGTAGCGGCGGGCGAGGGCTTCTCGGAGATCAAGGAAGGTGATGACGGCCTGGACCTCCACGACGGCGCGGCGGCGGGCCTCACGGATGCACGGGTTCTTGGCCGTGTCCACCTGGTCCAGGTGCATGAGGAGGCTCTGCAGCTCTGCTTTGGGTCTGAAGGTGAGGTCGCCCATTAGACAGTGACGCAGGACGCCCTCTCGCAAGTGGGATACGTGAGCTCGGACCGCCTCGATCTCACGGATGGAGTTGTTCTGCGCCAAGTCGTACCTGAGGGATCACAGAGATAATCAGTTTACTAACCTGACTAACGGTTATTACAGACTGTTGATCAGCCGTGAGTTTCTTTAACCCTTGACACTCATGCGGTATGGATCCACAGGTGCACCCTGGGTAAATTGCTGTGGGAATAATACACAATTCAGTTTATGGACATCCTGGGGCTGTGTGTTTACAGATCACATCTCCAGGCTTTGCAAAATGCATTTTTTAATCCTTGAAACTCGAGCTATGATAGTTTTCAAAACCCTCTAAGACGTATCAATAAGTGATGGACAGCTGGAGTTCGAAGACCAATCAGAGATCAATGACCATATATCTTCACCTCTTACTGTATTTAATTGGATCAGTCCTTTATCCCTCAACTTGTGGAACATAATCGGTTGAATCCCTCGTCTATCAACTTTTACCAACTAATAGGCACTCTAGAATCAATAAGGCCCTCCCTATTACAGTTTTATCTGGAGAGCTAAGGGGAAATACTGTAAACCTGTCAAAAATGTATGATGGACAGGAGCTGTTTTACTGCATGGCATGAAGAAAAAAGAACTCAATATACAGTATGTTAATATTGTGTGCTTAGTACATATATGTTCCTTTCTCATTTGCACACATTTAATGAAGCTTATATGTAATATGAAGTCATTATTCAGCCCCATTTATCTCACATTTGAGACATTTGGTGAAAATAAAATGACAAACAATGGTTATGCTCAGAAGACATTATTACAAAATTTCCTGTTAGACATGTTTTCTAAACTTACCTATAATTGTATTCATATATTCCATTACTTTTGTGAAGATAAGGCTTTGGTGAACCCATTTCTGACTTCAAACTTTCAGCATTTGGGCTGAATTACCTTGATCTCTGCATTCTCAAGGACAAAAACATCTCCAGTTTACAAAAATCTAATGTCCTGAACATTTCAATATAACACACTTGGGTATTTTGTTATTTGCAAGTACATTTCCAAAGGTGAATTTAAGAATGTATGTAGAAATCAAGAAAACACCCAAAGGCCTCTAAGGGTTAAGGCTGATGTAACTCACTAATTAGCCTATATCACCCATGTGAAAGAGACTAACTGACTATATGAATCTGAATTATGCAGAATTGGACATCTAATTCAAAGTAATACATGCTATACATCTGGAGCATATAAACTCTAGGGGACTGTAGATACAGCTTTTATTTTTCAGGACTGTCATTTTCTGAGTTTGAGCATGGTAATAAGTATGTTAATATTAGCCATCAGTCACAATTGCAGTGACATTCTGTCAGCAATAATGGTTTATAAGTCAGTCTATATCAAAATAGTAGAGTGTGGACTGAATCTGAAATATCACTACTTCCCAATGTTTCCTGTCCTTTCAGTCGATTCTGATATTAAAGGTTTGGTAACATGTAATATATAGTGACATCTAATGAAGAAGCTGCAGATTGAAACCAAATCGATTTCATTCTCCTTCTTCTTCTGTGGTGGCAGCAAAAAACACAGAAGGTTCCTATTAGAGTCAATGTTTATTTTGTCCATTCAGGGGTTTTTGTTTGAGGGGGGTAATAACTCTGGACCACCTGTTGTAAGACAGAGAAGAGACCAGGAGATGAGGGTGATCATTATAACTGAACTGAATGAGGCCCATTTACCCTGAACTGCTGTCTTTTGCGTTACATTTCGGAACCTGTTTCCTTTTCCCATTTCTTTTAACTGCAAAAAATGTCTCCAACTCTGAAGTACACACGCTTCTTCCCACTCAGCTGCTCGTAGTTCTGGTTTAAACACTGACATTAATGCACCATCGTTGCCTCGGCAGCCTCACTGTGCACTTTCTTAAACCGAATTTAATCATCTCGCATCATCCTTTCCACACAAAGGTTCATGAAAATGAGTACACTTGGCTAGTTTTTGCCTAATCCTGCTGACAGGCAAACAAACAAACAGTGTTACATAACCTTTCTGGTGGAGACAAAAATCAAATGATGTTTCAAGTAATGAATTGTGCTTGAGTACATGAGACCACATTAAATATACCATATACTCTACTACTTAAATATACCATTACCATTTAGTCTCCTTTATGACAGTATGCTAATAATCTCATGTTTGTAATAAAAAAAAGAATAAAATAAGCTCATATTATCACAATGATTCTGCTTCAAACAAAGTGTCCCAATATTGAATGAGCAGCAATGTCACTAAATGCTTTTTTTTAATAAGTTGTTTTGTGTCAGGAAGAAAAATGTCATAGAGCGGAGGAGGCAATGCAGCTCCTTCACACCAAAGAATCACAATCAACACAAAAACACAAAGGTGCCATAATAAAGTTCTTAAAACTTCACCAGGCTGTAAAATTATGGTGCAATGTATTTATGGTATCGCTACAAAACTGCAACCACTTCATCTAATGTGTTTTATTGAAAATGCTGATGTGTTCTCTGTAAAGACAGCGCATTCATTTTATGCTTCATTAATATTTATTTATATTAATATGGCTTCCAGCACATATTTTATCAAACAACCCTTGTGAAAGTGAAAGCAATGGTGCTTGAATGAGTACTTCAGTCTGATGTTCAACATAATGAAGCACTTTGTGGGTGTATTTGTCCAAAACTCTGTGAGAGTGATGTGGCTCTAATTTACATCCGACTGTGTGTTGGTGCTGTATTATTTAAATCAGTTCCCCTATAATTCAGGATCTACGCTGGTGGTGAACCACAGCATCAGCACTAGCAATTACAGGTACACAATTTAAGTTGCACGTCTACTTAAAGTGGTTCTACTGTATGTAGTACTGATATTCCAAACTATCAACACCGGGGGGACATCAAGAACCACTAGCTTGATTTAATTTGAGTCCACAGTGCTTTATTTTATGCCCACATTAGAGCCCTGCACGGGCCGCATATTAATGTCCGAGCCTGACCCGTGCCCGACACAATTGCGTCCAAACCCGAACCGAACCAAACCCAATCAGTTAAATCCAGTTGTTCCCATATATAGATTGTCATTACATTCACTTGTTTACACATTTGTGATATGTGAACATTACCTTTATTAAATAACAACTACTGCAACACACACGCGCACTCTGGCAAAAAAAAAAACCCCAGAAAACAGAGGTACACTGCAAATTAAGATGACGCGAACGAACCCGACCCGAACGGCACTCCTAAATTTTTGTCCGAACCCAGCCCAACCCATCTGGTCCTGTCGGGCTCAGGTTGAGTTGCAGTCCTCTAGCCCACATTTAGATCTTTGATGTGGTAGTCGCCTCTGTTGTTCTTCTGTTACTGGAGCTTAACTATTGATACATATGAAGTGGTTCTAAGTAGTGTTGATATTCCAAACTCTCAACCAAAACCATCAACAAACCAATGCTATATAGCTACAGACTGTATCACTCACTGAATAAAGTATAAATCTCATTGTCTGTATTATGGCATCATCAAGTTTTCTTCTTCAAACAAACTCAGACGCTTATTTTGACCTTGCTTAAAATACATCTCTCCACGTCTTATAATCGTCACATGCTGCAATAGCTGATAGTTTACATTATAGCTCTGTGAGCCTAGCTCTGTTTATAGACTGAAAACAGCCACAGTAAAACCACAAATCACCTCTGTTTTCTGTACAGTTTGTGTTGTCAGTAGCTGAACTAAAGATCTGTTTGGAATCGAACAAAAAAGGTCAGAACTGTCACAGTTTAGTCTGAACCGTGGATCAACAAATGACAACTTAGCAAAGATAATAACATCCCATAATAACTTTATAGCTTCATAAGCCTCATAATCAAACTCAACTGTGTAGAAGAAACGCTAACATTTCAGCATCAAACTGCATTCCTTTCATTTAGACCTGTGTTCAGTGGAAAACAACGACAAAGTGACTCACTACTCCCTCTAGTGGTCACATAAATCCCCCAGTCCCTGTGTAAATGAATTCAGTTCATATCTCTATAATCCAATACACTAGCATCTTTGGCAAAACTTCATAGCGCTTTACTCTGAACACTACAATGAAAATTTTATGTCATTTTTTAAATATTTAAAAGTAGAAATACTACATATATCCCCATATCTGTACAGAAGAAATACTGCCATTTCAGCATCGAACTCCGTTCTTTTCATGTAGAGCTGTGTCCAGTGGTGAAAACAAAAACAGTGCTTCTAGCTTTTATCAGTCATTTTCACCGACTCTAAAAATGTTTTCTATAAGTTGTTTCCATTTTTCTTCAATATGTTTCTTGTGATTTGCATCTACTTGTTTTATCTTTTAAGGATAATGCACAGATGATTATTAAACTGTCATTTTCTTACATTCAAACATACAAAATTCAAGTATAAAATTACAAAAATGTGAAAAGTAGAGCCTTGGATTTTCACTTTTACCCACGACCTCTCTCTGCTCAGTGTCAGTGAATCCAACATGTCCCCAGACTGGACCTTTAAACTGAGACCTTTTGTGATTACATTTCACAGGCTGACGCTGCGATCTGATTAAATCTCATCAGCAGTTTTAATCTGATGATGAGATTTGACAGATGTCATTAAAGCCCAACTGAAAGTGAAAACAAACAAGATTAAAAAATATAAACTGAGGAAAAATAAACCTCTTCTACCCTTGTGTTTCCTGAGTGTTGCCTACCTTCGTGTGTCATCTCCTTCTCCTTCCAGGTCCAGATGTTTCAGCAGCCCGTTTATCTCCTCCACAACCTGCTTCCGGTAGTTTCTAACTGCAGCGTTTCCAGAAACATCCAGAGCATCGAGCTCCACCTGCATCTCCGTCAGGATTCGAGACAGGTGTGCACAGCTGTCCCGCCCACTCAGGCCCATCAGCAGAGCCACCAGCTGACCTCGGGCCACGCTCACCTTCACCATCACCTGGTTGATGCGGTGCACGGCCTCGTGGGTATCCCCCGACAGCGGCAGGGAGAGGGTCTGCTGCTGAGTGCGCCCTTCGATCACATCCTGCACAGCACACAAACGTGTTAGTGCTCGGTAACGTGCCTTCCGGAGCGGCACCCTCCCTTCGGTCTTGACTTGGGTGAGCCTCAGCACCAGCTGCTGCAACGCGTCCACCAGCTCGTCGTTTATCTCGGCCACGCCTCCGGCACGCTGCGGCGCCACCACCTTCTCGTCCACCAGTCGCCGCGCGTCGTTGCTGAGCTCCTCGATGGCCACTCGGGACGGGTGAGAGGCGTTCTCCTCCAGGTATCGTAGAAGGCCTTCCACCTCCTGCGCCGCTCTCTTGCGCGCCCCCTGCAGCTCCGGTTTGCCCTCGGTGTCCACCTGTGAGTATCAAAGATATAAATGAGAACTGATGTGATTTCTGAACTATTGTTAAAATACAAAGATGACCCCAAGAAGAGGATAAAAATATAAGAAAATAATTTGTAAGTTTCAAAAATGTCAGCAGATGTGGTGTGGGTGTCCACTACCAAACTGCCAAAACTCTTGTCAATATTTTCACTTTGCATTTACAAAGCCCTTTGGATGAGGTACTGAAGCCCTGAGGCATCCTTCCTTTAACACTGCTTTGAGAAAACATTTCACCTTACAAAACACAGGAGTTGCTGCTCTACTTTGGCCTTGGTCAGTTTACTAGTTGCTGTGTAAAGTCTGTTTTAACATGCCAGTCTGGATCC
Source organism: Apogon talboti (assembly GCA_037367365.1). Taxonomy (NCBI): domain Eukaryota; kingdom Metazoa; phylum Chordata; class Actinopteri; order Kurtiformes; family Apogonidae; genus Apogon; species Apogon talboti. Next base: position 28,904,125 of record JAPQRQ010000016.1, read on the forward strand.
AAACTAACATATTAATAATCAAGGCAGTGATCGACCGCCAACATTGTCGCTTTGTGAGGTAGAATCCCTTGAACAATATGAGGCCTAAACTTATCATTTATACATGTGCATTACAGATCACAATGGACTAATCCCATGGGCCACATGTTTGACAACCCTAATCTAGAACAGCGACAGTAATTTTTCAAGTAAACAGCCATTTGGAATATTATAATAGATACTCAACATCCTGAAGAAGGTGAATGTAGGTATTTTTGTGTGTATTCCGTCATTAACACAGTGTGAGTCAGACACCTAATCACAGGAGAGTAGGGCTGCTCCTGCTGATCTAATCAGCATCAAACATGGATGTATTGTTTCTCTCTAAGGACCATGATATCATCCCAAACAGTAATGCTACACAGATTTGCCACTACGGTGACTCACTACTCACTCTTTCATGTTTCAATTTAGAAATATTCTGAATTACAGAATAGAATAGAATAGAATAGAATAGAATAGAACTTGTCATTGTTACAGGGACAATGAAAATCTGTTTAGCAGCAAATACTTAAAGTGCAAAAAAGACTATAAAAATATCACACCACATACTGAGAAATACTGGCAATATACAAACACTACAGAGATAAATATTAAATATACAAATACTACTAAAGTACTACTAATTACTACTAAAATATACAAACAGCAAAAACTCTATACTACAGATATGAAATATGAACAACATACAGTATAAAGATATATACAGGTAATAAAGGATATTTACAAGGTAAAATTAAAACCAAGGTGCATTGGTGTGATTATTGCACTGAGGTAGGGAGAGTATTACATTGTCCATTAGACTGGGGGTGGTGGTTATTCATTCAGTGGGGGAGGGGGTACATTTAACCGCTTATGTCCAAAAGCTGTACTTGAGTGTGTTTGTTTTTGTTCAATGCGCTTGTTAATGGGGATCTAAACCAGCCAACACACCTGGTCCACCTCCAGCTGCAGCCGGGTCAGCTCCCGCTCCAGACGTTTATAGTCGCGGTCATGTTGGAGGCCGCTGAAGGTGCAGACCTGAGGCCCCAGCGAGGCCACCTCCTTCTGGACCTCGTACAGACGCATCATGGCCGGGTGCTGTGGATGGTACGGCTGCTGCTGAGCCTCCATCGGATGGGCATGGGGATGCGGCTGCTGTTGCTGCGGGCCGCCATGGTCCATCCTCTTCCCACCATCAAAAGGCTTTCCAAACAGGCTGAAAAAACACACAAGGCAGCATGAAAGGACGTCCGAACAAAGAACAACAACGGAGCGTGGAGGCTTTACGCTGTCCACTGACCAGAGTGAATGGATTAACTCTAAAGTTTCTTTTCGGTACTCTCAGACCACAACTCTGTGAATAGGACCTCCAACTCCTCTGGACTCCTGCCAAAGCGTCTGGCAGTGAAATGCTGAATAACCTCAGCCAAACGTTTAACTTCCACCAGTGGAATCTACAACAGTGTGGTCCTATATAAAGGCAGTGACTGAAGCCCTGTTCTCATATACATTCAGATTTATGATCTGCTGCTAAGGAGAACAAAAGGAAGATTTACATAAATCATTCTCAACAAAATGTCAGCAGTTCTGGATAAAGTGTGCATTAATTTTACTCCCATCATGAGTATTACATAGTGACTGTGATCGTTTTCGCTGACTGTGCACCGTTCACCAAATGGACAGAAGAGTTTCCATTTACCTGTTTGAAAACATGTGGAAGAAACTAATAGAAAAACCATCTTTCTTCACTGTATCCATGTTGGTTCCACCATGAAAGTCAGTGATTTAAATCATTCATCTGGACACCCAAAAGTTTCTTCAACTAATGCACTTTTTTTCCAGGCAGTTGTAGCTCGGTGGGTAGAACAGGACATCCAAAAACCAGACTCAGTGAAAACTAGTTGAAAAATAATAATATGGACTGTGTACAATTCTCTGATGTTTACGAAAATATATATTTGTATTGTTTTTTTTCCCTTTTTATTAATTTGTTCCTTTTCATGATACGTCTTAATCTTAATTAATTGTTCGTTAAATGGGTGGAAATACCTGCCTTTGGTCGATGAATCGAGATGTTTTAACTGTTACATTATGTGTATTTAATATATTCATCACTAAATTCTCAAAAACATGATCTTGTCAGCATTTAATGGGACTGAAATAACTGAAATTTGTCCCCTTAGATTTTCTGATAGCCAGATATTAAAAATTAATTACATGATAAATGATGGAGTAGTCAAAGCCACATTCAGGCCTTGAACTTTGTCTGTACCCCTTTTGATGTCACCTTCCTTCTGCTTTGGTTTAATGGCAGACGAAGGGGGCCTCTTGGATTTACTTGCAATATTTTGTACTGAAGAAACACACAGATGCAGCATGACAATATCAGTTTATCAACATGATCAATTTCTTGCTGATCTGGAAGATGTTCCAGAAATAAAAGCACATTTTCATTTGTAAATCTGCCATATTTGTGTTCTAAACTTCAATGTATTCCTTTGTCATGTTCGTTGCAGTGTTAGCTTTATGAAGTCCTGTTTAAGATAA
>JAPQRQ010000016.1:28913925-28947438 GCA_037367365.1 Apogon talboti
ATATAGATATAGATATAGATATAGATATATATAGATATATACTGATATGAAAAGAGTGAGAAAATATTTATATTCTAGAAGCTGAAATGAAAGGACTTTTGGTTTTCTGCTATTAAAAATGACTTCATTGAGTAAGTGGTTATTAGATACGTTTTCTGTTTGCCGGCTTATCAGTTATTTAACTAATCTGGTCTGGATGAACCTAAACTAACTGGTTTGTGTACCTGCTTCCTGGTCTGTCAGTCCTGGATCGTGCTCTTCGTTTCGCTGCCTTTCTCATGCTTCAGTCTGGTTCGGAGTGATAAGAGGGCTCAGCTGCTTAATAAACCCATGTGACTATCAGTATCTGTGTGTGTGTAGTTTTACTTTGGACTGAGCTAAATTAAACACCCTTATTATAGACTTTATTGTTTTAAACGACATAGATTTATTCAGACTGAAAAAACAACCTTCTGATAGCGTCTTCTGTTTAGAAATAAGGGTTTTTCTTTGAATACCTACAGCTTTTGAAATGATTATTTGACCAAGTGGTAAAAAAAAAATCAAGATTTGTCATAAATAAATAAAGCAATAGGGGATTTTAATGGTAACAATCTTGCAGAAACACATGAAATGGTTGTGTTACATACAGTATTTAAGAAAGTATTAAGCTTCTTTTGAATTATCGGTGTTGTATGTTGTGCTGATTTTCACATCGTCACATACCAGAACGCACTCAACAAACAAAAAGCACCAGCAAATTAGCACCGTGTCTCCACAGACTGTATCACTAACTTGATAGTCTGAAGGTTGATGATCACACACACCTGACATCATCAGGGGTTCTCCATCAAACCAAAACCACTCAAAATAACACTCTTATAATTTTCACGTTCTGCATCAGCTGATAGTTTACATTATAGCTCTGTTAGCTTAGCTCTGTTAGCTTAGCTCTGTTTTTAGACTGAAAACAGCCACAGTAAAACCACAAATCACCTCTGTTTTCTATGAATATCTGAACTAAAGATCTGTTTGGAATCCAACAAACGAGGTCAGAACTGTCACAGTTTAGTCTGAACCGTGTATCAACAAATAGCAACTTAGCGAAGGAAATAACATCCCATACTAACTTTATACCTTCATAAGCCTCAGAATCAAACTCACCCGTGTAGAAAAAACACTACCATTTCCTCAAACTCCATTCTTTTCATTTAGCGCTGTGTCCACTAGTGAAAACAGCAACAGTGCTTCTAGTCACTTCCTTTGACTCTAATAACTGTTGTACCAGTTGTACGGGTTCTTATCCTCATCTTGTTTTGGCGCGTTCATTTTCCTCACCATGGGAGACCGGCGGGGTGCCTCACTACTCCCTCTAGTGGTCACATAAATTCACAGTGACACGGTGACTCGGTCTGGAGCTGTGAATAAATTCAGATCGTAACTCTGCAACACAATACACTGAAATATTTGATGTAACAAACACTCTAATGATACTTTTAGGTCTATATGACAACAAAAACCCCAATTTCTCAAGTTACACTTAAATTAGGAGCATGTGTTGTCCAGCGAGAATCTACAAACTATTACCAAGACCATTACCAAGAGCAGAATGAACGACTCTTAATACAAGTTTCAACCAGAACATCACGTGTGTTCTAGAAATGATTACTAAAACTTAGATAATTAGATTTCTGCTACTGTTAACATGCTGCTAATTATAGCCTCAGGTTGTCTTTGGCGTTTCAGTCTCATAATCAGTGTAAAATAACCAACTGGTGATTCTCAGTACATATTAATGGTAAAGTTTAGCTGCAGCATCAAAGATTCAGATCTCAAAAAGAACTAGGAATGGATTTTGCAGGTTACCATGAACTTAAGAGAAGTTTTGCCACGAGTTGGTAAGAATGACCCAGGAGGGATTGTTCACATCTTATCTCCATAGTATGCCCTTCCACGACTTGCCTTTACGACCCACTTGTATTTTTTCGTCTTTTCTAGGCGTCTAACTTTAGACCAGCAGCGTCTTCCACACACGACTGGATCGGACCCCCAAACCCCCTGTCCAACCTACGGCCGATCATTTATCACATCCCCGAGAACGAAACGGAGCTGGAGAAACGTCTGAGGCACCTGAGGCAGGACACGGAGGACTGGAACCACGACTTCTGGGCCAAACAGAACGTCAGCTTCAGCAAGGTTAAAACACCAGTGTCTGACATCTACAGTAAATACAGCCCCATAATATCTGTAGGGTTTTTGAATGATTGATTGTAAAATATGTTGGTTACAGTTGCTTTTAATTCCAAATGCACATATATGATAGCGTACGGTCAAATGAAAAAGCCCAAAATCACACTTTAAGAAGATGGAATTTGCTATATGTAGGCTTTTTTGATAGAAAAATGATTGGTTATTAAAATAGTTGCCATTTATTTTCGTTTACTATCAGCTAATCTGTATTTTGAGTAATTATTTCATGTTGTAGGATCATTGAGAAGTGCTTGCATTTAATGTTTAAAATGAGGATATTAGGGAAATGTAATATGATAGTAACTAATTAGTAGCACTTTATGTAGCACTTTTAAAAATAAAGTTATGAACACAATAAAACAATAACTACATATGAAGAATTAATTCTTGATAAAAAATAATAAATACACCAATAAATAACAAAGAAATTCACTGTAAGAAATTCAATACCAATACATAAATTCAGAAATAATAATAATAATAATAATAATAATAAACTACGATTAATTATTTTCATTTTAAAATAAGGTCTGTCATTTTGATCATGAGTTATTATTATATTCCAGTTATATTATCACTCAGCAAAAGGAGGCATGTTCAGTTTGCATTTCTATTCATCAGTTCGCATATAAAAATATTAAATATTTTTCCAAGCTTGTGTAAAATATTAATGACCACAGCTGGAGTAAAGAAGAATAACGATGCTGGTCGTTAACATTGTCTAATTTGTAAGTTGAGAACATGACCACATGTGGTTGTAATGTTATATTTGTTGTACTGTAGCTTAGTTACCTGCTGTAAATAAAGTTTAGTCTGTAAAAGGTCTAAAGATGGATGATGTGTTTCTAGAGACCATAGTATGCTGAACATCCTGATTTTTAGTTAGTTGTCCTATTATTAAACAGAACTAATGTCTTAATCACCAAAGTGCATAATTACTGTCATTTTTTTCTGGAAAAATGACTCATCGAGTCAGATATTGAAATAGTTTTTTTTAAGACTCATTACTGCTCTAAATCTAAAGTAAATACAATTATCATACAGTCTGTGAAAAAATCCTAAAAATAAATAAAATGTATGAATTAAACAAACGGGACGTGTTCTCTATGGACTCGATCTGCTGAGTCGGCAGGTCTGTCATGTGAGCCCATTTGACCTCTGACCTCCAGGATGAGGCTGAGTTTCCCTACATGGATGTAAACATTCAACGACCATCAATCAACTCTAATGGGTGTAAGTTCTGATTTTTACCAGCAGAGGGCAGGATTGCACAAGTAACTGGGTAATCAGCTGCTCATGTCACTAGTATTAGGCCCTTCTATAGAAACTATTCATTTTATGGAGTTTATTTGTTTTATCTTATGTGTGCTATAAATTTTAACCTTAATGAAGTATCTAATAATTCTGCTTTGGCAAATCAGTTGACAATTTTTAGCTGCTGTTGTCAGTTTTCAGTTTTCAGTTTCCATTACTTGTTGTGGTCACAGATTTATTAACATCTGTGCAGCTTTAATGAATCAAATAATTTAATTGATAATTTTAGTTCTGACTTTTGCTAAATGTGATACAGCAAAGTTTACTGTTGTCCATGGAGAACAGTGTTAGGAAGGATATTTCTCAAATGTAACATGTTAGAGATGATTAGTTATCCTGGTTAAACTGTGATTGTAAAAGAACTATTATAAGTTCCTTATAAAAGTAATGGAACTAATGACATGTGATTCCTGTGCAGAAGTCTTGTTTTTGCAGGGTGGTAATGAGCTACATATTTTCTCTTGGTTTGTGGAGGACTCAGGTGCTCTGATGGCTTTTGTTGTTGGTATTTGACCAACAACTCTGTGTTTTTATTTACTATTGGAGTGATATTTTGCAAAACAAATCTGCTCTTTTGTAAATAACAGCTCCCAGACAGATTATTTTTAGAAGAAAACCGCATCTCCTCAGGGTAATGTAGTATTTTTTTCTCTCCAGAGTTACTTTTAATGCGAGAAAAAAAAAACGTTTTATGTCTGAGAAGGAATAAATGTGTTTGGTATTAAAAACAAAGGAAAGCAGAACCAAATGGCTTTAATAGTTAAAAGTCAGTTCTAAGAGTGCATTTAGTACACACCGAAGGCTCTTGTTTTGACTCTTTTGAAGTTTTTTAGATTTGGGTTTTGGACTTATTACTAATCATCCCATAGTTCTGTTAGAGCGAATCCACCCCAGCTCAAGGTGAACTTCTGAACTCACTTTGTGACTTTCTGCTGGTCCTCACCATCTTCTCTCCCTACAGGAAAAAGACGCTTTCATCCTCTCACAACTGAAGGCAAAAGGGTTGTCAGTGCGTGATGAGCAAGGTGAGGAAATGGATTGAAGGTCCATTTGCACACCTCCTAGAAACTCCTGAGTACAGTTAAAAACCATATGAAGAGCAGCGTGATTTCCAATGTGCTAAATAAAGAGTCTATATTCTCTAAATCTCAATCCTTATCCCAAACTGTACTTTTAATCATAATCAAAATATGCAGCAAAACACACAGTAGAATGAGTGAAAATGCAGCTTTGCTTTAGTTTGAGACACTTAAAAGATTTTATTACTGTAATTATCTTGATTTCATTTGAGTCCATAGTGTGTTATTTCATGCTCTCATTTAGATGTGTGATTTTGTGGTCGCCCCTGTAGTTCCTGTTACTGGAGCTTAACTATTGATACATGTAGTTTTGATATTTCAGACTCAACCAAAACCACCACAGAAACACCACTATGTATCCACAGACTGTATCACTCACTGAATAAAGTTTAAAGCCCATTATTTCCACACATCTGTATCGTGGTATCATCATGTTTTCTTCTCCAAGCTAAAACTCATGGACACTTATTTTGATAGTCAGTCATAATAACACTGTGTCTTACAATCTTCATGTGCCGCGTCAGTTGATAGTTTACATTATAGCTCTGTTAGCTTAGCTCTGTTTTTAGACTGAAAACAGCCAAAGTAAAACCACACATCACCTCTGTTTTCTGTACAGTTTGTGTTGTCAGTAGCTGAACTAAAGATCTGTTTGGAATCCAACAAACAAGGTCAGAACTGTCACAGTTTAATCTGAACCGTGGATCAACAAATGGCAACTTAGCAAAGATAATAACATCCCATAATAAATTCATACCTTCATAAGCCTCAGAATCAAACTCACCCATGTAAAAGAAGCGCTGACATTTCAGCATCAAACTCCATTCTTTACATTTAGACCTGGGTCCAGTGGAGAAAACAACAGTGATTCTAGCTTTTATTATGTCACTTTCACTGACTATGGAAGTTGTTTCTTAATGGTTCTCATTCCATCTGATCACTTTCTGAAGCTTTGGTCAAAGGCCCTGTGGTGTTAGTTTACTCACTACTCCCTCTAGTGGTCATATAAATCCACCAGCCCATTGCTGGAAATAAATAAATAATAAAATAAAATTTCATTTCATGTCTCTAATCCAATAACTGGCATCTTTGGCAGAACTTCACAGCTCTTTGCTTTAAACACTATAATGATAATTTTAGGTCATTTTTTTAAAATATTTGAAAGTAGAAATACTACCTATATCCCCCATATCTGTGAAAACACACATATTTTCATTATGAATATATATTTATACAGGTCTACGGGTCAGTTTTGTCAACAGTGAAGCTCAATCAGGTGAAACGTTATCAGAGTTTAAAATCAGCATCATTCAAATTCACATCAGTTTTTAGATGTATATTTACACAGAAAACATGTCCTAATGAGAGTTGGATACCGTCTGCTGTGTGTCGTTTCCCCCTCAGGACGACGGCGTTCCCTGAACAGCGAAGAAATGGCCGTGTTCTACAAAACCTTCCTGGACGAAAACAGAGTACGCCACGCAAATTACAACAAGTGAGTTGTTTTTCCGTGGAGCGTCTCCCACGGCGCCGCTGGGTGGGAGAGTGGGTGCGTCTCCCGCTGTGGGGTTTTAACTACCTTGTGTTTAGACGACAACAAACACCGCAGGCTTTGAGCAGCTTTGTTTGGATCAGACTTGCAAAGCAGGGGAACTTTCTATAAAAACAGAATATCTTCTTCTGCCCACACATGTCAACCTCAGCTACAGCCTCCTTCATTTCTTCTTATCAGTAAATCAAGGCTCCTTCTCTGTCTCCATGTATTTTTATTATACTGAATATTTCACAAGCCTCCACCACAAAACACTCTTTCTGTCTTATTTTCACTTACTTCTATAAGATTATACATTTAACGCAGCGTTAAACCAGACGATATTAAGTGTTTTATCTTCAGAATGACTAAAACCGTCATAGAAGTTTTAAAGAGCCTTATATGACTGGGATAAATTGTACTTTAATTCATCAGCTCTAACAGACTTTGGTTTACTACTTTAGTTTATTACTCTGAACAAGATAAGAAGCATTTTATTCAGCCTACAGGAGCGCTTGTGCCATAAAAGGCTCAATGCAACAACATGTACCTGTAAATACTGTAATAATAAATATAACAAGATAAGAAAGTAATATTAGAGCAATAAATAAAGTATAGTGGGCTATAATTGCTGTCACTTGGTCATTATGTAAGAAAGATTTAGATTCAGGTGGTGACACTGGCTTTCAGTGCTTAAAACACTTGAAAATAATTAGAATAGCCTTTAAAAGAGCTCATTTTCCTTTTGTAATGTTCGCTCTTCATTAATTTATAGCAGTGGCAGCCTTATGTATTGGAATGCTACACACGCTCTAAAAAAATAACACAAAAATTAACACAAGTTAAAAATTAACACAAGTTTCCATCAGCCAACCTCAAATGAAATTATTTTTAGTTACATGAAATATCTTGAATAAAAATTATTTTAAAGCTTACTTGCTAATTGGGTGCATAAACACTAGCATGTTTTTAAGTTGTTGATAAAAAATGAAGGTATTTCGTATTATTTAAAGGTAAGAAAGTAATAAGTAAGAAAAAAATCACACCTTAAGTTTGAGAAAATTAAGTCATCAAGCTATTTTACTAATTTAGAACAACTTTGTTGTTGTTCAACAACTTTGTTTAATTAAGAAATTTGAGTTTGAATTACAAAAGTATGAAGTTAATTTAACATTAGGAAGTCAACACAACTTGTCAGATAATAACTATATGAACAAATCAGCTTCTTCAAATCTTGGAAGCATTGATTTAATTAAGTAGTTAGTGTATATCTCCTACATTAAAATAAATATGCCTACCTCGACCTGAATGTGTACTCCACCTTGATTTGAGATGCAGAGACGATTTTCAACTCTAACAAGTATAATATCCCAGATAATTGAAGCTGATGAACTTTGGATCTTTTCAATAAACAAGAGAGGCGGTAATAGTCAGCGTAATACAGATACAGATAGAGATAAAATGTATTTCTTGCCTGCTTGCCTCTTTCTTTCTTTCTTTTTCTTTCTTTCTTTCTTTCTTTCTTTCTTTCTTTCTTTCTTTCTTTCTTTCTTTTCTTTCTTTCCATCTCTTGTACAGGTTGCAGGGAAACCAAAATAAACAAATTCAAAATAAAAGTATTAAATTATTACAGTAAAGCCAAATCTGTGAAAACAAATATGGAAAAGTCATAAAAACAGTGACTCTTGGTTATTTTGAGAATGGTAGAATCTTCTGTCCTCTTTGTTTCTGGACTGACTCTATCTATCTATGCACATGCAGTGCCTTAATATTTGCACTTACATTATGTAATTGGAAACCTATTGTAAATAGTGGGTTATGGTTTCCTCTTGAGACCAAATGGCTCTGACTTTGGGGATCATTTTCTACTTGGGATGGACTGAGAAACAGGAAATAATGGAAAAAAAGCAGAAAACCTCTCCAGAGCTGGACTTGGTCTATATAAATCCTGCTGTGTAATCTCAGTTCTTTATATAAGAAAATAGTGATTGTAATATTGATGATATTATATGCGATACAGTGAAAAAAACCAAAAACAGAATTTGTTGAATCTTTCTTATTTGTTGCATCTTATGCCATCAATGTACAGTAATAGCTGACCGTTTTTGTGTGTATATTTTATCCAACAATAGGTTTTTTCCTCAGTTTAGTGGAGGTTTTAGTTGCTGTGCCGACTATTTTTTATTATTTAATTAAAACCTCTGTATTTTCCACCATTTTGGGCCTATATTATTACAACAAACAAGGCAAATCTGCTCATTGATGAACTCATCACACAATTCTACTTCAGTAAATAAGGACTAAAACAGTTGTTGTGTATCACTGTGTCATACAACCTGGTTAAAAACATTATAATGTAGATTGCTCTAATTTAATTTACTGTTCTTTTTATTTTCAGGGAATGGTACCGACGTAACTTCACCATCACTTTGCTCATGGGCCGAGTCACTTTACATAAAATGTGGAGGACAGTTACTGATAAATACAGCAGCAAGAAAAACAGTGCTCCTCCCACCTGATAATCAATAAAACGCTCACTCATCCTGCCATCCGCTGTCTGTGTGCATCTGTTATTCATTTATATTTTAACAGAACTGGAACCCATCTGTGAAAATGCAGTGTCACAAAGCTGAAAACAGGCCCATTTTTCTCAGATCATAAAAAATAAATGATATATGTGTCATATCACACAGTTTAAACTTTAAGGATCATGTTAAGAACATTCTGCTTCTTCTTAAGTTAAATAAACTCCTTAAAAAGCATCTTGGATTTGCAGGAAAATGCATTGTCATGGCTGAAAATAGCCTGCTTCCGAGCTCATTAAAATTGACTTTCTGAAAAGATAGTGATGCAAACATAATGATCTTATAGCTTTGGAAATTATTAAACCACCTGCAATTTTTCTGTAGAAATGAGAAATTGTAGCCTTTTAATTGACCTTGTTTTCAGAATACAATATCTTTCTATATTCATTCCGACACCAGATGGTCTTCTTTTTATGTGGTAGTTGTTATAGTTATTATTGGGTTTTTGTTTTAATTTAAATATCATTTCTGTTCCGTAAGTAGTTCACCAGATTTTCTTTTGCACACAGAGAAGTCTTGTTGGCTTTATAAGTCACATTTATCAGTCATGTGGAGATTGCTTTTCATTGCTTTATCACAGTGGTCCAATACTTCTCATCTATTTTTTGGGGGAAATTATCTGCTTTAGACATAAAATGTGCACAATCTTAGGTACTTTGATAAGATGAATCAGCCAATAAATTACAAAAGTGCTGGTTGGCTGATGTTTTCATGATATAACTTAACTCTGTGCAGTTTTGGAAATAATTACACTTTTATACAAGGCAAATACAAAACTTGACCAAATTGCACATAGAGTGTGATGCATTTCTGTATATCAAACTATCCAACCCTTTATAAATTAGTTATAATGTTAGGTATAAGAAATTTCAGGTTGATCGTGGTTGTCCATGTTATTCACATTTTTTTAAAGGATAGTTTGTAAACATTGTCATTTTACCTTTTTCACTAAAACATGGGAGAAAAGTTTGGATTTGACATTATTTATATGTTATCATGTTATTAGTTTACGGGTGTGTTTTTGGCCCCTGAACTAAAATAACTTGAACAGCCCAGGTTTTGTGTCTTTCATAATATAAATCTGTGTTGAACCGGCACCTCAGCTTCCCCTTTAATCCGGCCGGGGATGACATCATTACCCAGGCAGAGTGGGGGGGCGCCGGGTAACGCCATTTTCACCCACCGCGCAATCCGTCAGTCAGCCAGCCCGTGGACCAGCGAGCTGTCACTTCCAGCGGCTGCTACTTCACCGTGTTTTTAGCCTAATGAAGCCGCTGCTGAGTTAGTTTTTGGGACGTGTTCCTGTCATGGAACCGGTGGACAAGAGGCTGGTCCTGAGCGGCTCCGACTAAAGCCTGTGTCGCTATGGAGCTAGCTGCTGCTCATCATTAATCGGCGGTTGATGCAGTGAAGCTCAGTCGGCAAAACAGACCCCAGCCAGAGACAGACAGTGAGGAAATCCCATTTGATCAAGCTTGGAACCCTCATATATTATAACCGATTTTTCTTAAAGTCACAAATTACCACCTTTCCATCTCAGAAAGACAAGTAAAAGGGCGAGGGAAACAGAATCTTGGGTTGGCAACGGATGTCCTAGAGAACGGTAAGTGTGGCTACGTGTATTCCTTGGAATCATGTCATTAGGCAATTAACAGCTACAAGAAACGTTCTGCGGTGTTTTAATAAAAGCAGTATACTGTCAAAGCAGCGTCAGAGGAATTATCAATAATGCTTTATTTGTGATTTGACGTTTCGATAAATTAGCCCCTCGTTGTGTGGTTGGTGTTTACGTTAGTTGCAGGAATTAGACGCAACCGTGTTAACTGTCAGTGAGTGAGTGCTAGCGCAGTTGTGTGACAGGAAAGTAGAGGCTAACTGGTTCTGCAGGTTAATCCATCCGTAAGGACAAAACACCAGGAACTAGACAGGGTCACGGGCACGTCCTTAGTAAAACCTGTGTGGAGATGCTGTGCTCCGCAGTGAGATGAAGTGGATCAGTCATGTGATAGTTTTCCGTGGATGGATGTCCTTTCATTGATATTCAGAGGGGGTGAGGGCTGTGAAAGCTGCCTGTCTCACGGGGACAGTGGCCCTCAGTGTGGGACTTCCAGCTGGGAGCACTGGGGAAGAAGTACTCAGATACTTGACTGAAGGAAAATACTACCATACTGTGAAAATATAAGTATTAGAGTGAATGTATACAACTATCATGACCTAACCCCCATTCATTCTGTCGTAAATAGTTGTATATGATGTTATATATGATGTATTTGGATTTATTTCACTGCTGCATTAATATGTCTGTTTCCTTTTGGTACTTATTTAACAACACAGGGGAAATCCACCCAAAATCACCAGATTTCACAAAATGTTCCTGACTGATCATCCCTGAATTGCTTCATACTTAATGTCATTAGTCGTCGTTATCACCATGGAAAAATTTCAGCCGCATATCTTCATTAGTTTTTGACATACTGGAGCAGTAAACAGGACGAGACACTGAATTTACTCTAAAAATGAGACAGATCTTAAGTTCAATAAGTCATAACTTTTTAACTATTCATGATGGATGCATGAAATTTTCAGGAGTTGTTCTTAAGGACAAGATGTCTGTAACATCTGAAAAGAAGATCTGCTGAATTATAGCTTGCTGAAAAAGAAATGTTTGTGCTTCAGAGCAATTTTGGCATGGTGCATCTCCACACTGAAGCACATGACATGTCTAAAAAATTATTTATTTGTCATGTTGTAGTACTATCATAGTGAAAAAAAATAAAATGATTAAATAAAATGAAATAAAAAATGGGGAAAAGTTATTTCAAATGCATAATTATCATGTATCACTGTAAAGAGCATGTTAAGAACTAGAACTAAGATATATGAAATGATGTATTATGTTTACTACTAATGACATTATTTACTGATGGTATGAAGCAAATCAGAGATGGTTTAATCCACAGTAATGTGTTGTATTCTGCAAGGTCATCATATGCTGTGTACAGCAGTAAATGAAAAGCATCCATTAGTACAATAGTAATACTAATAATTAAAAATATCATATGTACTAGTAATACACTGAAGGAAAAATTTATGGCACAATGACTACTTTATTAAGGTTGTAAATGCAGAATTTGTAATGAAACAGTTAGGTGTAAATCTTGGCACTGGCAGATGAATGAATCAGGGTTACTTGTAAATATTTTACATCACCAGTACAGACCAACATGACCTGCACTGTCTATTAAACCCATTCAGTCATTGAATCTGTACAGAGCAGCTTACTAGTAGACGTAGTTAGAAGTAGAATCACGATCCACAATCTGAAACAATTTTCTCATCTCTTATAAAATATAGATGAGCCACAACCCAACTCTGAATTTTCCTTGAGCTTTTCTGACTTCTGTAGGTCTAAACCTTTTGTTGTTGTCTGGCTGTAAACTGCATTTTCTCATCATGTTGGACCAATATTTTTACAATATTGATAATATCTAGAAGAAGTAAACACAGATTCATATTTTCCTGCAGCCACAGTGTTTTCATTAATTACGTTGTTTGTTGCAGCTTAATTGGTTCCACTGGAGTTTTATCAGGAATCCAAAATGTTTTTATTCTTTAATACAACTGTCAAGCATCTGTGTAAATCACACTCACTGCACATCAGAGTTCAGAGGTCAGACCTGCAGCTGACAGTCATACGGTAATCCTTCCTCATTATTTCTTCAGCAGCAGCAGCAAAATACCACATTATGCAACCTCTGCAAGGTTTACATGGATTTAACCTAAACACTTTAGTGCAGATAGGCACTTAAGTAACAGACTGAAATAAACTCACCAGCCTAGTGACCATGATTATACTGATTCACAGGCCATTTAAAACTAATGTTTCCTGAGTAGGACAGTTTTAACAATGCTAATATTTTTTTTATGACAACATCTGTACAATCCATCTGAAAAGAAGATCATATCCCATATTAAGGTCAATCGCCATCCAAAATTGTGAAATGACCCACAATTTTTGCAATGTCAGGGTGCCACAATGATGAAATTTGCTGGATCAATAATCATGAAAAATAATAAGAGTAGTAAATATGATTCTATGATCTATTCAAAATTGTTTCTTTGAAGTGATACGAAAGGTGACCTTAAATACTAACAACTGTAGATGCATTTTAGTCAAATGCCCATTATTAATATGTTAAGTAGAGGTATTTTTGACTGATAAATTGTCTCACTTTACCTACCATGGATACAGTAGCCTGAAGGTGAGTGTGGCGTATTGAGGCGTGTGAGTGTATTCAGATCATTATTATGTAATGATCTTAATACTTCTTCCATCACTGTTGTCAAACTAAAATTGTGTTACAGAATATATTCTAGGCAGCCTCATGCAAATTTCCTGCATGCGTTTGGGTGGAAGAATAATATTCTACTGTCAGTACCAGCCAGGAATTGTTAAGAGTGTGATTTGTGACACAGCATAATGGAGCAAGACATGACAGATATTTTTGTATTGTAAGATGATATAACAAAGATTCATTATCAATGTATCTGGAGGTACAGATATGTGGTTTTCACTGGACAAGGAACAATACAGTACAATATTTAATAAAAGTACAATATTTGCCTTTGAAAAGGAGTGGAGTAGGTGTATACAGCTGCAGATAAATGTGAATACTCAAGGAAAGACAATTACCTCAAACTTAAGTGCAGTACTTGAGTAACATTTCCCTTCTGGATCTGAAAACCCAAAGCAGTGAGCAATGTGAGATTCAGGACACATAAACACACATTGTGGGTCCTCAGTCCCAGTACACACTCCCGGGGTTTTAGTATTTGTTTTGTTATGAAGTCCTTAGAATGTTTAATAATGACAACGTGCAGGGCTCCTCCCTCAGGCTAACACGCCTCTTTTCCTCTGGGACGGCTTGTTGTTGGCCTAGGGGTCCCATAGGGTTTCATATATGTACCTTATGTAGAGCTCGCTGCTGCTGTTGTTGTAGCAGGTTTTGTTGTAATGCTGTAGTTCTACTTACTGTATACAGGTATGTAATCCAGAACCTAGTTAATACTGTACATACTACCTGCCGACTTAAGTGGGTGTGTCTTGTATTATTTTACTTGTAGAAATACTTCTAGTTCAGCCGCTTTTGAGAAAATATGGATTCTCTGATGACGTACCAACAAACCACTTACTACAGCCTCAACCAACATTAATTACTTTTTACACTGGTCGGCAATTAGTCTATTAATGTTGGCTTTTTCCCAAGTTTCTTAAAGCTCGTTCCTTAATGGGAGCAGTTTGCCATTGTCAATGAAATTATAACATGTACATTAATAATCTAACATCCCACCATCTAATGCAAGAATTAAATGATTGGCCTATGAAGTAATTAGTTCTTAGACTGAAAAATAATGAGTGATTTACATGTCCATGTGAGCCAGTTCCAAATTGAGCGATCCATCATAATCTTAAACCTGAGAATCCTTAGGTTGTTTTAAAAGTACAACTGGACTGGCACAACAACATCAAACTTATGTATTTAAGCTGGTGAATTATTACGAAATGACCTGTCATTACATGAAAAACCTGTATAAATCTACTTCTTTTACTGAGAAAGTCCATCAATCAGGGAATGACAGAAAAAGAACCAGATAAGCAGAATAGATAATGGCATTGGTTTCAGCAAAATTGTAGCAATTCATTCATACTTATAATCTCTCAAAAATATATATATTTAGACAATAATTTCAATATGTTTAGGCTTTTGACTCTTACAAACTAAGACTTCATTTTATAATGTATCTTTAGGTCATGTAACTAAACACATTACACTAAATCATGTCTACTCTGCCGTCTCTTACATTGTTACTTATCAAAATCTCATAACTTTGATTCCAGAGTTCATGTTGGCTGTCAAACTGCTGCCCAAGTCACTGTAAAAAAGATGATTATTTAAAATTTGAATTACATTTAGTTTTGATGGTGCTGCAGTAGAATGAAATCACTTGTTTTTTTTTCCTGTTTTGTATAAAAATGCTCGTGTTTTGACAGATTTTCTTAATTGATGTCAATGGTGGGATCATGACTGCATGGTTAAGTAGTGCTGAAGGCATGCAAGTCATTTACATTATACTGAATGGATATTTCATTAGTGGCTGTGGTTCAAGCTGTTGTCTGGTACAGGGAAAATACTGATGCCAGTTCAGTGTTAGAAAAGTTTGCTATGTTAAAACTTAAATGAGATTCTGGGGAGTTTTTAGTGATCTATCTTACTGTGTTTTTATGAGGAATAAATCTAATATACACCCTCCCTATCTCTCAGCCTACGGCGTTTTGCAGTGAGAAGCGGTGCCTCTGCTGTCTCTGTGGATCAGGGCATCTTAAACTACTGCTGGGATTCAAATGATAAATTTAATATCTGGCCCAAGGCTCAGTCATGGAAGTAGAGCATCATTGGTGCTATTGTCATGTGAGGCCTTACCAGAAGTGAGCCAGCGACTCATTTTAGGAAGTGACACATAGAGTAACTGCTAACTAAGCATTTATGTTCCTGTGTTTGATTCATTTATATTGATTTTATTGGTTTTATGTATTTATTTTTGTCTAATTATTCCAATTATATGTAGTATTTTCATGCTGACCTGCAAGGTGATTGTAGAAGAATATTATCCTTCGACTAACTCTGGTACAGTGCACCGAACAGTAACATATCTGTGTAATTTGTACATGGTCTCTGGCAAAAAAAATAAAATAACAATAATAGTAAGTAAAAAGTCGCAGTAAACAGTAGCTGAATACTAAAATAACAAAAAAAAATAATTCTCTTAAAGTTTAAAAAATGACTTCCCATTGTGCACTTCTCAAATATATTAACAGACATAAGCAGACATTTGTCTTGACAGGATGACAGGTATGGATAATCACTTGTTCCTTGGTGTGTCCTGTGGATCTGCAGCTCAAATGATCATTTTCAAGCTGGTGTTTTCAGCAGATTCAGCTATTTATTTTTGAAATTTCAGATTTATTTCCTTTCTAATGTCAATATTGATGCCAGTATTGATATGTTGCATGGCTGCGGTAGTCAAATAATCAGGTTACAGCTCAAAATTGTACTTTGATTCAGATTCATTTAGTGATACCAATTAATTAGTACTGAATTGAATCAAGATCGGATCAAATCGAATCATGATCAAGCGATTCAGAACCTTATGAATCAAAATCGAATCGAGTAAGGAAATTGGCCATGATACCCAGCCCTAATAATCAGGTGTTTGTCCATCATGCTGCTGCTAGCTGGGCTGCTGTTCATGTTGCTTTGTTTACATGTCTGTTGTATGTCTTAGTGAAGAGACAGAGACACACACACAGCCATCTATCCAATCACTAGAGCAGTATATTAGGCTTAATGACTTTATTGGATCGTTGATATAGTGATGATCCACATTATTAAATGTTATTAAAAGCCCCAAGGTTAATACCATTCATTATTCTGTTTTCCTGTGTTTCAGTCATGGAGTCACGACTCATGACTGCCTAGTGTGTTAACCCTTTTCACACACTCTGAGTGTGACAGCTACTGTCATCTTATGATACATTAGTGATGGTTTAATGGTCGATTAAAGCTCACATACAGTGTAAAACAGTCCTAGATTATGTACACCAACAGTGAATTTGAGACCCAGACTACTAGTCAAGAGAGCTGTCATATAAATATGTTGCAGATGAGTTTGGGCTGAAATTTGTCCAGTAAATTCACCATATTGTGTTGTGGTGCATAGGGTTTTTCAGACTTTCTCTGCTCTTGTGCACTTTGTGGTTGTGAATCATGGCTCTTACAGTCAATGAGTATCAGCCCACACATCGCTGACTCAGTTTCTTGTTCACTGAGTTGCTCTTCCTGCTGCCTGCTTCATCCTCATCCATGAAAAGCAGAGCAGTCCACTGACCCTTCCTCCTCTTTGCTGGCCTCAACCACCTCCGACCCCTCCTCAACCCAGTTGTTTTTATTCATCTCAGCACTTTTTTTCCTTGAGCCTCGTATCACTTCTTTAACCTGCTTCTATGAAACGCTGCAGCTTCCCCGGGCGCTCAGCTATTTACATTTCAAAAGTTAACATCAGAGGTAGTTTTCTCCATCGTTCCCCGTGGCGCTTTGTGCTTTGAGACTCATCTGATGCCAGAAATAAACGATTGTTAGATCAGAACAGGAACAAAGGCTTTCGCTGCCACTTTCACTTCTCTGTTACACTGCAGTGATAGAAGTTGTCTGACTATTTCTTTATAGTTGGGGGTGTTTCTAGTTAGAAGCTGACCTCGATCTGCTTTGATGGGGTATAAAACAACGATTTTCATCGATTTCCATATAAGTTTGATTGGCTTTTTCAAGGCCCATTGGCATAGATGATGTAGTGGAAGAGCAGATTTTATTTTGACACTTGCCTTGTAAAGGTAGTGGGATGTGTTTCCTCAGTTCCCACAATAAAAGGCTGCATGCTGAAAGGTACAGTCATGCATTTTCTAAGGATCTTCATAAATTCCTCATGCACTGAGCCTAAGTAGTTTGTTACAAACCATTAAAAATGGATGGTGTTAAGGGGGTGAGAGTTTGAGAAGATATATTTTGTATTGTTATTGCTGCATTAGGAGGAAGTCATTTCTCAAGCTAATTTACTAAGAAAAATGTAATGTCGTGTTCTCTGTTGTACCAGAGAACCAGCGATTGGTTTTATCTTTTTTTTTTTTTTTAATATATTATGTAGAAAATATGGTTGGCAGTGTTGGAAGTGTTGTGCAGGATTTTTTAGGCTACTTAAATACTTGTAAGATCTTGCGTAATATGTTTAAGATAACTGCAAATGTTTTGAATATGTTTGGATGTAAAATTAAAGTGTAGAGTTTTAGCCTAAACCCATGTCCTCATTCTGGTATTTCTTAAATGAAGTGTGATCAGGAAGAACTTCATTCATCATTATTTAACAATTTTAAGTTGTTGAAGTTCAGCCAAGTAGTTAACCCAAGTTATGGCCACTCCAAATGCACTGTGGAAAGTTGTACTAACCAGGATGCAAATCAGCGAGTCATGAATGTATGAGGTGATAGATCAGCCCAAGTAAAATCAGTATCAGATGACCAGATTGATCATTAAAGAAGTTAATCATTCATAGATTCCTTTTTCATTCCATTTGTTGCTTCAGCATTTTCCAATAATACAGTTTTAATGCCATTTCTAAAAAAATATAGTTGGACAGGACAGTCAAAATGTCGGTCCGTCCGTGTAGAATCCTGGTTTGCTGTCGGTTCTTCTCACCTGGAGCTGCTGCTGTTCTCCATCTCGTGCTGCAGTCAGCTTCCTGCTCTGCTGTCAGCTGATAGGCTGCCGGCTGGTTGCTGAGTCACATGGAGCGATCAGGGCTGTAGTTGTTCCTCCGTCTGCCTCGCCTGCTCACAGAAACTGCTCAGCTTTTGTGTTCTGTCCACACTTGAACTGAAATGTGAAATCTGAGGCAGTTCAGGACACGTCTGCTCTCCTCACTTGGCACCATAGGAGCTCATACAAAGGTGGGCACGCCGCTTCAAACCAGAAGGTTATGTTAACGCAATACCAAGGATAAGACTAACATCAGACTGTTCACATCCAGAGGTTATTTATTCTCTGTAGGAAAACATGCAGTTAAACATAGCTCTAATGTTTCTGTGATTAGTCAGCTCAGTGGAGTGTTTCCGGTTTTCAGTTTGGTGCTTGCAGAGATTTATTAGGCAGCTCACTACAAGTGCTGCAGAAGCGCTCAGTCTTAATCCTCTTAACTGTGTAATAAATACAAAGCAAAGAAAGTCAGGATGGAGTGAGATGGAGCACGTGGGCCAAGTGTGAAGGACAACGACAATTAACCTGCACCTGAACTATTTGTTTGTATAATAATTCTAATAACTTGGATTAGATTTTTTTTTGTTTTTGCAATTTTATGCAGAATTGTCATTGCTGTATAAAAAATCTCATTATTAGGCAGTTGTGGTGGTGAATGTTTAAAGGCAAGTGTATACTTTCTAACTGAAGTACACAATTAATATTCAAGTGAGAATCAACTTTATTCACCAAGACTGTAAATTCATACAAGGAATTCTTTGCAGGCAGTTGTCTCCCTTGGTAAATACAGAAATGTAAGAAAAAGTAGAATAACAACTCTATACATGTAAATGATATACACATAAAAACAGAGGTATCTAAATATGCACTAATAGTGCAGCATGTGTAAGTATGTCAGAATATACCAGTAGTATTTATGCAAATGTGAGGTTAAATGTTTCTCACTACACTATTTGTTACTGGTTTTATAACATTCAAATACAAGGAAAAAAAATCAGGTAAAGTTGATAAAATTCGACATTGAATTAAATATAAAGGTATAATTATATATACAATCAACATTCATTCAGAATAATGTCATCCTCTTATCATGTAATCTAAAATCCTTGTTTTTCCTTCAGTAACGACAGACAACTTGACTGAAATGTTTATTTTTGAGATTGATTATTAGCAATCATGGATTCAGATGGCCTATGTTTGGAACCATTTGTAGTAAAAAAATGCAAATCTATCTCAGTGCATCAGAACATGTCAAATCTATATTTTCTATATTACTGTTGCACATGGTTTTCATCAGTTCAAACAACTGTTTAAATCTGCACTTTTTTTTATTCAGAAAGTGTGTTAAAAATCAGGGTACAATCCACTGATATGTAGAGCTGCATCTTTTCAGTGCTAGTATCTGCATGACCCACCTCAGTTTGCAAACATCACCTAGACAGTTCATTATAAGTAGGATGAATCAATAACATCCGTCAGCAGGTTTCACATTTTTATTTTAATTAAAACCTCTTCACAGCTGATATACAGCTAGTACACTGAGTAACAGTGTTTTAAAGGTGCATTACGTGTGACCTGTGTTGACTCAGTTTCTCCGGCTGCAGAGTGAACTGAAGAGTGAAGCAGGTGGTTCAATACTTTGCTCAAAGGCACCTTGAGTGTAGATGTGGACGGAAAATTTCTATTTAATTCACCATTCCTAAAAAGATCAGTCACAGACGGATTGGTCTAACCTTTCCTTTAACTGAATGTAATTTGTTGCTCTGAGCTCAGTATTGATTAAAAAGGAAATTAATAATTTGTAGGGATCTACCAGAAAATTTTACACCGATGTTCCTTTAATAATATGTTCACAGAAGGAAAGATTAATGATCATGTCATACATTTGTGATGAAATTACACTCCCGTCTCCTGTGTGTGACTCAGGTGTTTTTGTCACCCTCTTTCTCTCTGGGAGGCTTTATACTCTGGGTTTAGCATCGTTCTCATCTCCTTATAGATTATGTGAATGAAATTACAAAGCTGATTAGAATACTCAATGTGCAGCTTGACAGTTCTGATGTCATTAAAGCCCCAATCTCACTACACTATATTAATACACTATTAGTGCTAGGAGGTATGACCAAAAATTGGCATGATGTTTGAAATTTTATTTCTGGTGGTTTCAATGTGTGTCACTGTCTGCTTTATTTATTTTACCCATTTAGTTATTTTCATGACTGGACCTTTGTTGTGCATTATTCTTTATTGTGGCTAAATCTGTCAGCAGTACACAGAATATACAGGGTGTCCATAAAGTCTCTTGACAATTTCACACATTTATTACAAAAGCAAATGACTAGACAAGTCTGTGGAAATTATTACAAAATGAAAACTAGATATTGAAGTTTTTTTTGCCTCATTTGATCCACCTCTATATGGACACCATTAGTTGCACAAAGCACATCAAGTCAGTACTGGATTTGTGTCCATGTTGGCTGTATCATAGACTCATCAATGGTGTCAATGGCATCAGTGATCTTTTGCTTCAGATCGTTGATGTCCTGTATCTTTGTTTGATACACAGTATCTTTAATATAACCTCATAGAAACAAGTCCAGGGGAGTGATAACTGGTGAACGAGGTCTCCAGGGAATTGGGCAATCCCTTCCAATCCACCGGTCTAGAAATGTTTGATTTAGGAACCCACCAACATGCAGTCCCTAATATGGTGGAGCACCATCTACCTGGAAAATTATGGTTGGTTATCCAGTTGTGGTGACCCATATTCAGTCAAAAGGTCAAGATCAACATTTGCACTAATTGAAGAAAAATGGACCAATGATTCGATTGCTCATGATCCCACAATGTAATTAAATCTTTAATAACCACTGAATACATATAAATCTGATTAACATATCTCATAAGTTGCTTTTGTAATACATTTTTAAAGTTGTAAAGAGACTTTGTGGACACCCTGTATTACACTGTAGTTTCTCTATGTGTAATTAAAGCTGTGATTACTAGAGGGTGTGCTTCATACCAAAAAGGATATAACATATGATGCGATCAGTTGCTAGTGTCTGCACTGCAATGTATTAAAAACTAAACGTAAAAATAAGTAAATATGCCAAAACACTCGCTCCCTTTCAAAAACAAAATTTGGACTGTGAGACCATGGCCTTGCATATATTTATTATGACTATGATTGTTGTGTCTCAAGTTGTGAGTTGTGTGTAATTAATTTTGTTGTGAAGTTGATCGGAGTCCCCCCTCATTATTCTTCACACTGCCCTGTGTAGCATCTGGTAGTTGATAACATAATTGTAATATTCTGCCTGTTGATGCATGCCAGCTCTTGTTTCAGCGATTCTATAGTATTGCTAAACCGACGTACCAGATGACCTGTTTTCCCACTCTGTACTGTCCAGAGGAAATCCTTTAGTCTATATCTGCCTTCAACTGTACATCAGCTGACCTCTAGGAAATAAAGTAAACTCCCTATTCCTGATTCCTTTACTAAGAATGAGTGTAAAACATTCATGAAAATCTTTGCACAGTGAGACTCATTCAGCCTTTCTTCTTTCATCGTTTTCCCTCCTGGGCGGTGTAGTGTGAAAAATTCTTTGCTGCGAGGGAGCTGATGGGTAACTCCGTCATGATCTGAAACAGATGAAAAGAGAGGATAGTTACACAGGAATTCTTTTTTTTTTTTTTTTTGATGTGCTTAGTGTTATTAGAGGATATTTCCCCTCAGTAATACACATGCTGCTCAGTTGAGAAGCAGCAGGACTCGTGCATCAAATACACGCCTTTCCTGGCGGTTTCATCCTTACAAGTGTTATTATAGTCATTTCTCTTTGTGAAATGAAGCCAGGTTTTGGGTCATTACCTCCTCCATTATTTGTTGCTGATTGTTATCCTCTGAGGATCAAACAAACATAAGTCATAAGACTTGTGTGTTTGCAAGTTCAGAGACTTCAGGTGATAAGACGCTACACTGAAATGCTTGTTTTTGTTTTTATTAGCCCAGCTAAGTGTGAGGGCACATGCTGCAGATTGAGATGAACTGATACTGTTTTCCGTTCTCCCATTGACCCTTCTTTCCTTCTCTTGCTGTCCGAACAGGATGCGTGAGGACATGTCCACCATGGTGTGTGTGAAGGAGGAGGAGGACCCTGGGGAGAAGCTGTCCCAGGATGAGATCATCTGCCGGACCAAGCAGGTGATCCAGGGTCTGGAGGCCCTGAAGCAGGAGCACCACTCCATCCTGGAGGGCCTGCTGGGAACGCTGCGCTGTCTGAAGCAGGATGAGGAGGGCGTCCTGGTGGAGGAGAAGTCCCACATGATCCGCAAGTCCCTGGAGATGTTGGAGCTTGGTCTGAGTGAGGCCCAGGTACATATTTAAGACTACTGATTTAACCGAGTACACAAATCAGGCTATATGCTAAGTTTTCTGCTATGTTTTGAGATTTATTTAGCGCTTTAGTAATTTTCTATGCAACACAGAGATTATGTTAATTGAATCTAAAGAAATGACTGCAAGTAACAGAAGTAACAATATGACAATACTGACACGCAATTAAATGGAATGTGTTATTATACTGAATAAATGTTTTTGTATGAATATAAAGGTTATTATGACGTAAGTAAACAAGTCAGCAGCTATATAATATTGGCCTAGTCATATTTAGAAACATAGCTATGGAAATGTTTTTTAGCTTTATATTTTTCCTAGAGACTTTGAGCATTTGCATTGGACCAGTGACAAACCCAGGATGACACACAGTGGTTGTTAGCTGGAGGCCTTCAGCCTTTATCCGGTTAAAATTACATGTTGGAAATCTGAGAGCAGGTGTCCTCCAGTAAATCATTTTAGTTACTACTTGTCATTGACACCCTATTTGATTTTACGGGTTCACCACATCAAAAGAGGTGGGAAAGGTGCATATAAAAGTGTAATGTGCTGCGGTTTAAGACGTTACTTAAGGCTTCTCTTCTGTTTGAACTGAGTGTTCTGAATCTTTCATCCTCATACATACCAGACCCTGGAGGGAAGAGGATTTCTCACAAACTACCTGGAAGAAAGACAACAAAACACAAAGGAGAAGATTTTTTTTCCAGCTCAGGCATAAAACATTTAACAAATGCAAATTTTCAGAGAAAGTTTAAAGCTTTCAGTTGTGTCATCGCTCAGTTGGCAAACACCAGTGTATGAGTCAGTGATGAGTCAGACTTAGAGCTTTATACCCTCATCTCCATCTCCTGGCAGGCTTTGACTAATAAATATGGAATACACCCCACATCCACCAGGCACACTCTAATACCCACCCCTGACCTCCTGGATAAGCTCACAGTTGTAGTATTATATGATTACTATTTTTCTTCACATTCCTCTTCCTCTGATATCCTAATGTCCTGATGCCTGGGGCTGTTTGCGTAATTACACCCCTCCCATCTTTTCACCTTAAACCACATGCCATTAGGGGGATGCTTTTACCCAAATTACCCCACAGTGAAATTAGTGTGCACGTTTTTAGCCCAGGTGGGAGGTATGGTCCAGATTTAGTACTCTGCACATTATCCTACCACTGAATCTATCACCACTAATAGTACATTACATTCATACATAGTATTTTCATATACTGTCTGTTTTTCAGTTGTCAGAAGACCAAATAACCAAACACCACTGGTTTTAACTTTAAACAGCACGTTATGAGCCTATTCTAATATCCACTGTGTGGTGTAAAGGTCTAGTAAAAGTACAATGTTGCATAATGTGTAAATTGGAACTACCTTTGTACTTTAGTAGTATGGAGCTGCATTGTGTTACCATTAGAATCACAAGCAAAATGTTCAATTATATTATAATTGTAAAAGGCTGCAGTTTAAATGTCCAGTGTGTCTAGTGATATTTTGGCTTCAGTAACTCATATTTTGCTAGTTTATTTTGGAGAGATATACTCATGGCAAAACAATCTGTGCATTTTAATTAATAACCAAGCAAGTAGACTCAAATAGCAATATTTTTCACAATTATCTCGTAATTACATAGCCTTGGCAGAGTTTTTCAGCATTCAACATCCAAACTAAGTGATCCTTCATGAAGAACATTTTTTTTGTTTTTGTCCAGGTGATGATGGCACTGTCGAGCCACCTGAGCTCCGTGGAGTCCGAGAAGCAGAAGCTGCGCGCTCAGGTCCGCCGGCTCTGCCAGGAGAACCAGTGGCTGAGGGACGAGCTGGCCGGGACTCAGCAGAAACTGCAGAAGAGCGAGCAGAGTGTGGCCCAGCTGGAGGAGGAGAAGAAGCACCTGGAGTTCATGAACCAGCTGAAGAAGTACGATGAGGACCTGTCTCCCTCTGTGAGTCCTCGGGTCTTCTTCAAAGTAGACATTCATCCTTGTAGTTAACATTTGACTCAACATCTTAGGATAAAAAGACCTGGTCATTTCATCTGCTGTAAATCATCTTTAATGAGATTAGAACAAAATGAAGAATCCATGAAGATTTGATGAATTCATAAAAGATTTAACACTGGTAGTGACTGAGCAGGAGAGCATTACAACAGAGCTGGCAGTTTTGGCCACAAATCAATATCATTAAACAGCTGTGTCAGTGTTAAAAGTATGAAAGTATTATACTTAGCTGAATCAACATAGAAATATGCTTACAGCTGGAAAACACAGTCGCCATGGTTGTTGTTAGGTGTCGAAAATGTGCCTTTTTAGCCGCATTTGCATATCTGGAAGTGATCAAAAATATATAGTCTTAAAAGCTTCCCAATAATGCATTTTTCTCATCTCATCCTTCATTGTCAGCCAGTAAATGTCAGAATTTTAAAGAGGAAAAGGATGGGGCACTGCATTTCCTACAGGATTCAGTCTCATTATGTAGATGAATCTTATTTCTATCTGTGCCTTCTCTCCCCACTGACTCCTGCTATTCTTGGCCTTTAAGTCACTGTTCAGCAGAGCAAAATGTAAGCTATCACTTGAAACAGTCTCATGTATTTTAAGGGCTCTGAATTATGCTTGACTGGATTCAGGCGGCTGAAGAACTGCATCAGCAGATAAAAAGTTCTTTGTTATCTTCATCCTCTGTGAGTTTCAGACGGGTCATTTCTAATCCCACTTTTCTTTCTGTCCTAATGTTTATTTTTCCCTTTTCCCGTCTCCTCCTGTCTCTCTCTCTCCTCCTCTGTTTCTTCATCTCAGGAGGAAAAGGACTCTGACTCCAGTAAAGAGACCCTGGATGATCTTTTCCCAGATGACCAGGACGACCAAGGCCCAGGCAGTAAGTGTACCTTCCTCTTCTTCTTCACTTCCCCTTGAAGGACTCTCCAGCATTTTCTGTAGTCATCCCATATACAGTATATCTTACTCCTGTGCTTTAAATACAGACATAATCTGTTTGTAGAAATGCTGTAGTCACAAACTAAAACACATCTGTCATACAGATAACATGGGGGAACAATTAATATACTGTATATTTGCAACTCAGTATGATTAAGAATGCCAAGACAATGATGTTTTTTTGACAGTCTGTTGTGTTAGAACTAATCGCTATTAATCATTTAATTCTCCTTTTCTGTTAATTTATATTATAGTTTACATATCCAGATATTTTTTCAGGGTTTGTACAGGTGCTTGAAATCCCTGAAAATGCTTGAATTTCAATGTTTAGTTTTCAAGGTCTAGAAAGTGCTTGAATTTTAGTTGAAGTGCTTGAAAGTGCTTGCAATTATAACTCTGATGTGATTTATTTATTTTTAGTATTAACTCTGCCAGGTTAGATGGCGAGCCAAAGCTAATTACAGAGAGGTGATACATTTTGAGAAATAAAACTTTATGTCAAAAAACAAAATTACCAGCTGTTCTCAGGTCGACTCCAGGTACATTTGTATCTTAATCTTTGTCTCGGTGTGAGTGTGTCCGAAGAATGCGAAGTGGCTTCCCTTTTTTTGGATAAAACTTTGTGTTCTCCTTTAATTTCTAAACTTTTTGCTATTATGAAACATAATTTTAGATGTTTACAGCATAATACAATGACAATCATTGTGATAAAAAGTGAAAAAAATAATCATGAGTGTATGTATTCCTGTAGATATGTATTTTACTCCAGCGATAAGGTGCTGCACTGGAAAAACTTTGAAAATGACCCTTAAAAGTGCTTGAAATGTGCTTGAATTTGACCTTGAAACGTGTACAAACCCTGGTTTTTACTGGTTCATGGTTACATTTATCTCAGTTAGCATTTAGCTCAAACAGTTGTAAAGAGGTGATTATGTAATATTTGTAACATGCCTAGATGTATGCAGATGCTAAACTGTGCTTAGCTACTGAATGATACCACAGACCACAGCTGAGGAAAATCCATTCATAGTGACATAGGAAAGTAATTGAGGACATCCTTTTGCACAATTTTTTTGCCTGTGGTTGCGGTCAAATAGCAAAAACAATCCATCCTTTCCATCCTTTTTCGAAACACTTTGCTTAATTTCAATGGAAAATAGCACACGATTAAGAAAAGATGACTTGTGTGTGTCCCCAGTGCACTCATTCTAGGCTACGTAATTATGTGACAGATGTAACTGACGTGGGTCTGCTGTGGTGACACTGCGCTGCTCTGAGGATAGTGATGGTTTTGTTTTCATGAGTGGATAATGTGTTGGAATTGTGGGATGGCATCATTTGTAAAGTATAACCCAGTGTGTCCAATTTTAAAGGCCTGTTCTTATAAAAGCTGTGACTTGTATTCTTGAGGGTCTTTTCATTCAGAAGTCAAAAGATCTGAATGAATACATGTAAAGTAGCAATAAAGCTAGTGCATGTTTTCAACTAATTTTACAAATCCATGTCTCCTCATATTCTGTGATTAATGAAAAACACAAAATAAATGTCAGGTACTAATAGGATATGATACTGAATCATGTCTGAAATACTTCTGTAGCTACAATACAAATAGCTCTGATAATAGGATTGGAGTAAAACACATGGAAATACTTGTAACATTTTTAACTATACCATTAGTGAGTCGAAATGCATGAGTGAGAAGCTGAAATCCATGGTAAGCTTCACCTTCTGCTGCATGTGGCAGTTGAAAGCGCCGACTATTGAGGTGCATGTTTTTTTCTGATATTTATTTTTGTGTCTGGGTGGTAAGAGTAATCTGAAAATGTTGTTGCTGTAAAATTAATGCCCCCTTTGGGAACAAACTTTAATCTTTGCACCACTGACGCTCATGTAATGTATCAAAATGTAGTCAGTAAATATTCTTAGCTTCTGAATGTACCACCTAATTTATGGCAGCGAGTTTCTCCTGCCATACATCTCTTTTCAGCACACTATAAATCTTATGTCTTCATCTTACACTGACTCTCTCTCTTTCACACATGTTTGCCCCAGTTTTCTTCGCTCCCACTCTTCATGTCCTGCCTTTCCCTCAGTGTTTGATGGGGTGGTCTTTCAATAGCGCAGCAGCTCACACAGTTAAACTGCCCTGGCTGTAAAGGCCCATTAGTCAGGACCTGGTTCAGGCTGGAGGGAGGCCAAATGGAGGGAGAACCTCCCAACCAGACCATGGTACATAGTTTCAGGATTCCTGCTTTGTGCTGGTAGAGGGGTTGGCTGAAATAACATTTGGCAAAAGGCAACGGCTGTGTCAGTATGGTCAGGATTTCTTTTGCAAAGTTTGTGATTAATGAAATCAGTTTAAAAAGCTGTGAAACTCCTTAAACTTGTGTCACATCTACTAATTAACTGTGTATTTTTGGATTGTCTAAAAATCCTGAGGTGTATATGTATGTTATTATTATTATTATTAAACATAATTAAGTAAAGCTTTAGTAATCCTATTCATCACCAATGCACGAGAAAAAGCATTCATGTTCAGTGCTTGGTCATTAATGTTAGTGCTTGTCATTGTAAAAACTGATATTTTTAGTTAGACGATTCCTTGTGCAATATACACAATTATTTATCTGACAATCTGTTTCATATCTGTGCTAAACTGGTGTTATAACTCTAATATACCGAGCCCAAATGATATTAAATTTAATCTAATTTAAATGGAAATTGAATCAAACTGTGGAACTTTAGAAATGAACTGATTCAAAGAGTTAGTGGTAATATGTAGAGCATGGGCTGAGGGAAGTAAATGATTAATCTCCATAATGATTAGCAGACAAAGGAAATATTAGTTGCAGCTTAAGTAAAAGTCAGTTGTCTATTTAGGGAGCTGCAGCATTTATGGCGCAGCTTGAAACAGATTTTCTGGAACATAAACTGTAACCCAGTCGTATATAGTAGTTCATTACCAGAACCATTTGATCCCAGTCTTGGCATGGAGCCTTTGCACCAAGGTGATTCCCATTTGGCTCCATTCACCAGTTTACCAGCCAGTTTAGGCGGTGGACAAATTGGACAGCAGACCGGTATCACACTCTGCGGCAGTCCTCGTGTCTGAGCCAGACTGCAGCTCTGTACACTCAGATATGCAGTCAATATGGAAACACAGCACAGCAAAAACCTTTCAATGAAAAGTCATAAAACTTTATTAAATTCAGACTTGATTAAATTTGTATTCAAATGTTTCTTGATCGTGACAGTTTGAGGTCTGGAGTTTTAGAGATGACTTGACATTAATTGAATAAGTGAATCAAGGAATCAAAGCACTTCTGTGTATTAATAGAATTTAATTTACATACAGTATAAACATTAAATTAAAATGGCTGGTGCTTTAAAGTCTGAGGATCTGCATTTGCAGCTTTCTAGTGTATATCAGCTGAAATAGTTTAATTACGACAAAAACATCCATGTTTTGAATAGAATTGCTTGCTTCCTATGTCTGAGCCTTTAAATAAACAGACTTCTAACCAGAATGTGGGCGGTAGTAATTCCTCAGAATTTAGTGGGTGTAATTTTAGGTTTCTCTGAGTTTTAATCCAAGTACTGCAGAGGAAGTGCGGCAGGTAGACTTTGGGAGGCACTGCGAAAAAGAAAAAAATTGAAGCTCTACAGAACCCACCACCATGGATTGTTTTGGATGGAAAACTGGCTTCATGATTCTGTTTCTCTGAGTTTTCTTCAGTCGCGGTGGTGGAGCGGCTGCTGCATGAATTATAACCAGACAGGAGAGGGAGACTAATAAGATATAGATGTGAAAGAGGAATTGGTTTGGGGGAATAGGGGAACCAGAAAATTGACTTTCCAAAGCATAAATCTCAGTGAAAGAGGTGTCAGTTTAGAGGTCAATACTGTATAATGATCAGAAAATAACATTAGGTGACTTTTCTGTTATGAATTAAGATAGTAATGTCAGCAATAAGGGGGTGAATCAAGTCCAGGAACTGCAAACCGTAATGAGAGATGAACAAAAAAATCTACTGAGTAACATTTTTCCGTCTCAATGTTGTGTTTATTTTGCACAGCCTGTTAGGAATGGTCAAGTGCTCGTTATTAACACAGTACCGATCAACGGTTTTAGGTCAGTTCAACAGTATTTACAACACTTAAAGGTAAGGATGTAACAGTTTAATGCTATGTATTCACACCAAACCATTTTGATACGTGATGCTGGGTTTGATGTATGATTTCTATTAGGAAGTCTACTATTGTCCAGGGTTCCTACAGTGAAAAACCAAGAGAACTGTAATGTAATGAAACTGTAATGTATCAACAGTGCAGCAGTTGTCCATAGGTATAGCATGCTAGCAGGGCTTGTCTTCAGTTTGTGCAGACATTGTGCTAATATTTTTAGACACGCGACGTTCTAACGCACGTTACATGTCATGAGCAACCCTTCTGCAGCCTGAACCTGTACCACGCAGTCAACAGATACTTGCTTTTGTCTAGTACCATCTGGGACACACTGCCTATCACACCTGTGTGCGATCACTACCTCGCCTGTGTGAGGTATTATTAAGCTGCTGCTGCCAGCTGTATATCCCACACTGGGTTTCCTCTTCATGATGAGAATCAATACGATTTCATTTCATCATAAGTTCAAACTCTCATGTGATTTTTCGTTCACCATCAGAGTTACACAGTGTTTCTTTGTCTTCCAAGTGATACATTCAGGTATTGTTTAGAGCTGTGTTTTGACATCTTTGGGTCAGGAGTGGGTCAGAAAACTGTTTTTAATGGGTCACCAAATGCAGCAATAATACCATATGTGAAAATCAAATTTATATTATAAATGCAATTTATAAATGCATGTTAATGATGAGCCCATCAAAGCCATGTAAAATGCAGAGGAGAGGTTTTAGTTTATAAATATGTAATTAGACAAAAATGACTTAACATGATAGACATAATGCACCATAATAATATAACCAAGTAAGATACTCTGAGACATTACTGTAGAAGAGGTTAATGTAGAGCTATGGCAGTTCATGATGTGCTTTTGTAAGTCTGGGTCCCAAGGAGACACCAGATTTCTCTTTTGGGTTTCAAGCTGAAAACGTTTGGGAACCACTGGTCTTGAATAGACACCGACCATGTATAATGGGTGTAAAATATCAAGACAGCTGTGCTTACAAAAAGGGAGAACGGCAGCAGAAATTTATTAGTGGGGAATTCATTAGTGACTACTTTATGTAAATTAACCCCTAATTTAATTTCCACGGGTCATTTCTTAATGACCTTATGCAGTAAATAAGTGCTTTTATTATAAATGTAAGAATCCTTCTCAGTTTCACACTTACACTGAAAACAGCCTTTGGAAAATATAGTTTGGTTGTAAGTAGCCTACACTGATGATTCAGATTGTGCATCACTGTATGACCTTTTGACCAGATCGTCCATCATTACCTGGTTTTGAGTCCAGCAGTACCTTGAAATAGTCTGTTGTTAATTTTAGACTATGATAATGTGAACGACAGTAAACAGTAAATGTGCATCTGCATCCATTCTCACATAAACATTCCTACACACAACCACATCAGTGTTAACAGTAAACAGAAAAAGACAGGGAGCTACATTTGAGGGGGGTTTTATCCAAAATAAGATAAGCAGGTTTGAGGTTTGTAATAACTAAATCTCTCCCTTCCATTACGGTATTAACAGGTTCAAACAGGAGGCATAAATATGAATGCAGCTCTTCAAGCACAGTGTGTTTTGAGTTAATGAATAGATCGTGAATAGAAAGATGGAATAAGAAAAGATTTAAGAGGGAACGGAGAAGGAGAAGGAGATGTGCTCTGGATCTGCTGGTGCATGAATGCATCATCGAACGCTGCCGCCCTGGGTTTCAATCCTCTCAGTGTGAAACAGAGCTGCCTCAGTCTGTGTGTGTATGATACTGAGGGAATGCTGGAGTGGATTAGAGGTCTCCTCCTCCTCATGCCTATTCTGACTCCTCGAAAAGCTCTCAGGGTTTTGGTAAATTGCTGTCAGCAGGAAGACGATAGCGGTGAAGGGATAGCAGTGATGACAGCTCTGGCGTTATTTACATTGGACTGGGGCTTACATACTGCAATTTTCTATCTTCATATTTACATTTCAGTCTTTTAACTCACTCTTTTATCCACAGGGGGTTTAGCTGTTGAGATGTTCCTCTCAATAATTAGAACACGCTCACTGCAGTTTCAGTCGAGTCAGGTATTTATTATTTATTATAGGATTATTTCTCTGATTTATTGCTGCACCTCAGTGAGACTCAGGGGAAGCCAAGCTACATCGATCTAATGAAATACTGGTCTCACTCTTTCTCTTCTGTAAAAAATACAAGGATATGAAAGATTAAAGCTTATAATGTACAACCCCCAGACATTTTAAGGTCTGCCAAGCAAACATCTTTTGATAAAGAGGCACAAACACCAATATTTTACTATAACGCAGTATTATCAATGTTGCAGTTCTTACAGTTTATTTATGACAATTTTGACACAGCTTCTTAAAAGAAAGAGTAACAAAGATGGCAATCTTTTAGTCATTAGTGAAGGTCCTTTTTAGGCTTTGTCTTTTTTGGGTGGAACAATTAAGCAATGATTATATATCGGATTAAATTCTTCTTTATTATTTTGAAAGTGACATTTCCTTAATTACATGGTCAAGATCCGCTGCTTTCCTTAACTTAAGATAACTGTAAACTGTACATTCTTAGATTTTGAACAGATTAACAGACATCATGAGGTACTTGGAAGTAGTAGGAATGACCTTTTAGAAAAATATAAGGATACATTTCTTCATTTAACTGGTAAAATATCTAATCAGTTAATTAATATGAGTGTGAAAGATTAATTTATATTGAAAGTAATCACCCACAGACATAACTGTATCTGTTGGGGAAAATATACAGCACTGTGCAAATGACTTATTCCTCCTTTAGCTTTGTTGTTTTTTTCAGGGTTGAAATGAGTATACTTTATTTATTTCTCATTCTCTTTTCTTTACCTACAACAAAAAAATACAGGAAATATGTGCACAGCCTTAAAGACGCACAGAAAACTGAACTAAATGGGTTGTAAAGGTTAAAGTCACTATTTAGTCATTAGAACTTTACTAAACCAACAAACATAATGTTGGACCAGGACTTTTACACAGGACTGACATGTTTGTGTTTTTACATAAGAGCGTATATCTTCTATTTCTGTCTATTCCTGATGTGTTGTCACCATTTCACTGTAATGAGCGTATCTGGAGACATTCTGCTGCTGAACACCTGGTATCACTTGGTAGCGACACTTCTCTGAGGTGTATGTTATTACTGCAGTGGGCGGCTCCTTCCCCAAACCCACTGGCTCTCCTTCAGAGTAAATGCAGAGCTGACTGCTTTTAGTCAGAAACCTAATCAGGTAGTTTCCTGACCTCTGTAACACACACGCTTGTACATTTCTATACACATACACACACACACACACATTTCCAGACAGACAGACGGTCTGTCGTCAGAGACATTCCAGTCCAGTCCTGCTGACCCCTTTAAACGGATCACACAGAAGCTGCCACATTTGCTGTGCATTGTAGCAGAATGAGGACGTTTTTTATGTGTGAATGATCTTGTACATGGTACATGTGGTAGCAGACAGCCTGTACTTGTTTGTTGTGGTTTCAATTTTGCTTCATTTGTAGACAGTAAAAACGCATATGTCAGATTTGACTGTACAGTACATCACATCTATGTCCAGCCTGTATTCTTAGCATTACTGTTACATTTCTTATTACATATTACATGACTTACATATACATTTTAATTTATTTAAGCCTGGCATAATGATTATTTACTTACCAGTTGTTGTTACTTCTGCTGACTGCAGTATTCAACTGCATTTCAGTGAGCAACTACTAACAGTAACATCATGTATTTAGTTCTGTCTTGGCCATAGTACGTTGTTTACTTGGAATATGGTGCTTCTCATTGACAGTGATTTCCTTCTAAGTTACATGCTATTTTGCGAAGACCATAAGGCAAACATAAATAGAACTATAC
>JAPQRQ010000016.1:28974008-28986508 GCA_037367365.1 Apogon talboti
TTTTAATATGTAAAGCACTTTGTGCTGCATTTTACTGTATGAAAAGTGCTATACAAATAAAGATTGATTGATTGATGATTAACAGCAGCTGACAGAGACATTCCACTGTCCTCGGCTGATTTTCTGAAAATTCTGTGAAAATGTGCAATACATTTGGATTTAAACCCACCTTCTCTCATCTTATCAGTTATTTCTTTTAAGTAAATTTTCACAAATAAGACGTAGAACAGGCAGTTTATCGACAGGAAGACAACCCCCTCATCTCTTTGAAAAGTCTGGGGCCAAAACTGTGATTGGAATCCAGGTTTATCTGTGTGGTAAGTTTGCGATCGTGTTCTCTTTGTCTAACTGGATTCCTGCCCGTTGCCTTTGCAGCCCCACAGTGACCACCACCCTGAAGAACCTGGGCGCCCTCTACAGGCGGCAGGGCAAGTTTGAGGCGGCCGAGACGCTGGAGGAAGCTGCCATGCGTTCCAGAAAACAGGTGTGGTCTCACAGCGAGGCGACTAACGACGCAGGATTTCTATGTGGGGAGTCGATGTCTCTGACTGTGTTAAAACTGCAGAGAGGACGGCCCGTGATTCTCAAAACGGCAAAATGAATACAGCAGCTCAGGATTTAGAGCAAATTGAATCACTAATGTGCAGTGTGGCATATCATTAATGATGAGACGATGCACTGCCGAGCCTGAAGAGCAGCTTTTTAACTGAAACTTAATGGGGTTCCTGCAGAGATGAGAAGTGAAACGCTGCAGCTTTTACCCAGAATTAAGACGTTCTTCCAGCCCTTAATCAAGTGGTTCTTCTTTAAAAAGTTTCAAATGATAAAACACTGTTGAAAGTAGATATCTGCGGTGCCGCTGTGAATGTAGCTGTAGAGAGTAATGACACGTTGGTATTTAATCAGACTATTCATGGTTTTATGAATAGTTTAAGTTGTTTAATGCTGCCTTTTAAAACTGATGGTAATTATTTAGACTAACATCTGTGTTGTGCATGTTGCTGGCCTGTATTTTTCCACTTCAAGTTTTATTTATTCTCCATGCCGGTGTGTGTGTGTGTGTGTCAGTTGCATTGTGTTGTAGGATTAATACTGGTCTACACAGGCTGATTTACTTTCCCAACATGTTCCTGAAGAGAAATCCTTCTGAGTTTGATATTTTAGTAATGATTTCTCAGATGAACGCTCTTTTATCTGCAAAAATAGTTTTACAGAATGATTCTTTTCATGGTTTTCTATGTTTCTGTTTTCTCTTTTCTACTCATAAGGTGTATTGGCTTCTACTGTCTTTTAAGGTCAATATTTTAATACATTTCTGAATAAAACACATTAGCTTGATTACCATCTCATCATACAGAGGAATTGTGAATGACAGTGGTTGTTAGGCACAACAATCCATCAATTGTTTTTATCTCATGCAGTGTGACACAGTGGATGACAGCTGACGCCATGCTCTGGACGCCTGATGACATCCTGACATAAAGTTTAGAATGTCTGAATCCTCCATGACATGTTGAGACACTTCTGTGACACTGACCTCAGAACAGCCCCACAGTTGTTTTATTCCTCTCTTCTTAGATCTTTTCTGACACAACGCAGTCAGAATGTGTGACTCTATATCAATAAAATTTAACACAGTAATCATCATAACTTGTGATTTAAACACCATTTTAAAAAAAAAACAGGATTATTTCATACATTGGTGGTTATTTCAAAGGGCCTGAAAACAAAAGGTGAAATAAAAAAAATAAATTCTCTCAGAAACAGTGATGTCACTGTTTGCTGATATGTTTTTATGTGTATATATAAAATTAGATTTTTCATTGAAGACTTCTTTTTAGATTTAAAGTTTAGTTTTTTAATTACCAATTAACATTATTTTATTGATAACAGTCATTATAGACATAGTTTCAAATTATCATTTAAGTTCAGCATTAACTACTTTATTAATATTTTATCAGATATAAAAATATAACAACATAAGATCAGCACTCTTTAAATCAGCATCGACATTAACAAAAAAGTTGATTCAAATATCATGCAGGCCAAAACTGTCACATGATTTTATTTAATTTTTTCAAGATAATTAGACGATGGCATCAAAGACGTGATCTGCAGGAATCGAGCTTCACAGGCGGATCTACTTTAGTCACCGACTTAGTTCCGTGTTAGGTGAGAATGCTCCTGGGTTATTGCAGCAGGTGGTTGAAGTCTATCGCTTTAATATTAATTGGATTGATTAAATTGGTTCTTGTTAATGTCAGCTGTGCACTGTGTCTGTGTGCTACAGTGAACCCAGGCTGCAGGTGGTCAGAGATGCTCATCTTAAGAGTTAATGTGATTAGATGAACTGACATTTATTGCTGCCCTGTGTATTTTGACCAGGGTCTGGACAATGTGCATAAGCAGCGCGTGGCAGAGGTCCTGAGCGAGCCGGAGGCCCGCGAGAAACAGCGAAGCCGCGAGAGCTTGACCTCTGACACGGTGAAGTACGAGAGCGGGCCAGACGGTGGCGAGGAAGTGAGTATGAGCGTGGAGTGGAACGGGGTAAGTACAGTACACAGCCCCCGACATGCCACTCAGAGTCTGCAAACAGGAGAGCTGTCGACCTCAGAAATAACTGTATCTGTCTGGACAAAAGCCACACACAGAGTAAACCGCTCTGAAAGAGAAATCCCCCATTGTTAA
Source organism: Apogon talboti (assembly GCA_037367365.1). Classification (NCBI taxonomy): domain Eukaryota; kingdom Metazoa; phylum Chordata; class Actinopteri; order Kurtiformes; family Apogonidae; genus Apogon; species Apogon talboti. The sequence goes on from JAPQRQ010000016.1 coordinate 28,976,697, forward strand.
CTTCTTTTTGATAGTTTGACTGGTTTTGTAAAATTCTCTTGGGTCTTTAGCAGTGAAAACTCAATCACGAAACTCTTTGGAAGATGTTTACAAAAATTGCAGAGTTTGCACAACATAATCGAACCTCAGATTGTATTGTATATAATGGGCTAAACTTGCCAAACAATTTGAAAAACTCTCAATATGTTGGATAAAGGTGAAACTCCCACACGCTGTCTCACTTATGGCTGAAATGTATTAAACTACAACTAACAACCACAAACCAAATCATAGTTTAATGGATTTCTTTGCAGCAAGAGCAAGTGAGAGACTTTGTGTGAGTTTTTGTTAAGTGTTAAATCCCTAAAAAAACCCTCATATATAACTAGGTTATACTTGGGTAACCATTGCTGTTAAAAGTGTTTACATTTTTGTAGTTTTTGTGTTTTGGTAAACATTTAATTAAAAAAAATTCCCAGGAGCAGGATTTAGAACATGAAAATACCCTTTAAAACATGTTAAATGAATCTGGCTTTTGTCAAGAAAGATATTTTGTGATTTCTTCCTCAGCCTTTATTAAATGTCTCTAATGCGGACAGGCATCACTGTAAATCCTGTCTTTCCTATAAATAATTGTAGAAGGGTCATTTTGCTGCACTGATGATGCTGATTGACTGTCAGAATGACTTTACTGCAGTAGCTAAAGCTTCACTGTCAGACTTTGATTAATAAGATCAAGTGAGAGCAGCTGCTCTGCTCAGACACTTGACAGGATCTTAGATGCTTCAGTTGTAGTGATTTACATTTATGTAGTGCTTTGGTCGTAGTAAACACTCATTTCCACTAAACCCCCCCCCTCTTTAGAACACTTCTAACTAACTTTGAGTCTCTAAACGCATAAAAGCTGATGACACGTTAACACTACCGTCTAACTTCCTCTGCAGCAGTGACACCTCTCTCCTCCTCCTCCTTCACTATCTGCAGTATTTTCTCAGCCTGTTAGTGTCTGCAGTGGCACAACATGTAGATGTAGGGTCGCTGTAGGCTGCTCACATAGCAACAGTAGTCATAGCGCCCTGCACAACCAATCAGCATTCTCCTCCAGCCTGCTGTACCTCGGGCTGTGGCTCTGACAGGTTTGGTGTGAGACACGTTGACGTTTACGTGTCTTGTCGGCATGGTTTTAGCACTCGGCTTCAATTACACTGTCTCTGCTCCGTTTATATCAGGATGTGAGCCAGAGATTTATCTGCTCAAAGTCAAACAGTCATCTTTCTATTAGAATTTGCCATTTATGTCTCTGTAATGCAGCTCGGCCTGGGCGATCAATTGACAGCGATATTTACCAGCAATAAGCACCTCATGAATATCAATCAGAATCATCAGAAGACGTTATTAATCCCAGGGGGAAATTATTGTGTGTTTCAGGTCCTCCGTTCAGGTGTAATAAAAAGTAGCAGGAAAGAAATGATCAATACAACAAAAAAGAAAAATGGAAAACGAAGTAGTTTCATGTAGAGGTGTTGAATGCAAACAGCAAGCACGCAACATGTGCACAGTTTAGATTTATAAATAAACTTTAACAATAAACTCTGCAGGTTTTTCAGCCTTTCTAAAGGTTTGTACTACACCCAAGACATTTTTGCCAATTTAAATCCAATTAATGTCAAACACTACTGTGGAGAGCAACAAAATTAACTAAATGACTTCCTCAGATCTAATGACTTCTGTTTCCTCAGTGGACTTCATCAGCTCTTCGGCTGCTATTATTATTATGACATTTATGGATTATTCTTGCACTGTCATTTTCTGTAAGTTTAGTTTTTTATGTAACAGGAATCATGCACCGAAAGCCTCAAAATCCTTTGAGGAAAAGATGCATTATACCAGATTTATCTACTGCCTAGTTTTCAACAGTGAATGTAAAGCTACAGTTATGACCAAACATACATTCACTGAGTCGAGACAGAATATTACCCATCATTTGTAGCTTTTTTCAAAATTTTATGCTCGGATATGATAATATTAATGGTCCAAACAGATGAAAAGTCGTTTATTTAAAAAATAGTGATGCACAATGACATGTCCGATCACTGGCCACAAGTTTGACAGATTCAGGGCTGTGATTGGTTATTACAGCTGTCAATCATTTGTTGTTATAAAATCATATTGAAGTTACCCCCAAGGATTAATAAAGTTTCTGTATCAAATAAGTTATTAAAAACTTAAAAAATCTAAAATCCAACATTTCAGCTACCTAACTCTGAACCAGACCCAGAACCACGGGTGATCTGCAGAATAAGAATTAAAATCGGCTCTGAAACAAACATGGAGCCAAAGGAAAGATGAGATACAATACAATAAGATTTATTGTCCTCAGTGCTGTTACATAAAGGTCCTCCGATAATCAACAATCAATGAAAAACAGATGCAATAGTATAATTAAATAAAATCAATCATAAAATCTGTAAAATCAAGCGCAATAATAAAAACAAAGATGATAATAAAACACATGAATAAATGAGACGTAAACATGACATCATTTCACAACCTCTCAGCTCAAACGCAGTCACGATTGAGGTGATGCTCCTGCTCTCTGAACCACTTCTATCGCCCAGACCAAGACGCAACTTAAAATAAACTGATGGGTAAAATTTTCACCATAAAATAAACAAGGACACTAATTTCAGTACTGTGTATGTGGGGTGTAAAACACTTCCCTATCATCTAGGCTTCTATACACTGTTTAAATCACCTGCGTTAAATTGACTACATGCCCAGGCTCCGTTTATCTTTTCACTGCGATATTTTTTTTCCCCCCTCAACCTGTCAGAGAAAATCATCACTTCCACTTCACAGCTCGTTCCGCAGACAGGTGTGAAAACGTCTCTCCGGTATAAATAAGTCCTATGACACCCACTGTGACTCATCAGGCTGTTCATCTGAATCAACACGGGCTCTGTACTGTACTCCTTCTCACTTTGTTGATGTTTGTGATCTGCGTTGTTACTGTACATATGCATCTGTCCTTCCCATTTGTGTGATGACGACCTGGATCTGTGAAGAGTCATGTCTGGCCTTATTTGGTTTCTTTTCTTGCTTTTTTTTGGCCATGTTAGCAGCCCGGCAGTGGTTCAAAGTAGCAGTGGATGTTTAGATAGCATGTAGTCTAAAAGAAAAACAACAGACGGAAAGAAAATACCGGTTATGAATCAGTTAACTCCTGCCAGATCCACTCAGCTGAGCCTCAGAAAGCTGTTATTACTCAGACAAGTGGTGATTTTAGTGGCTGTTTTTGTTACTGAAAGGTCACATTTTCGGCAATAATTACTGTGTTCAGCATCAGCCACACAAGCAAAATACATGATCTGACCGTGGAGAAGTTTTACACCTTCACTAAATTATGGAAATGTCACTAGTTAAAATCATCAGATGTCTGGCTGCTCTCATGTGTCTTTCCCCTGCATCCGCCATCTGTCTGTGTGTGTTTTCTTCAACAAATCTTCACCTTTTCCCCTCGGTGTAAGTTATTAATATCCCAGACTCATACGCAGTATCTCTCCATCACAAAACACGTACAAAGGCACCATCTAGTGGCAACATCTTGGAACTGCTTCTCTGCCACACTGCTCAATCACAATTCATTTGTAGTAACTTTCATCCAGGTTAATGCTTCGCAGATGAAATGAATTAAAAAGACATATAGATACAGATCGGCTTTATTTATCCCAGTTCATTAATCCATCAGCTCCAGGAAGGAAAGGAAACCATAAAAAAAATAGAATTAAACAAGCAATCATCAGTTTATTAGTAATTAGACAGAGGTATTGTACAGTCTGATGGTAGTGGGTGATCAAGTTGTGTTTAGTTTAATTTTTTCTTTCTTTGTCTTTGCGTTATTTTCATGATGTAAAACAAATCAATCAATTAAATCAGTTTTTATTTCTAAAGTGCTTTACAACAACCAAAGCTGACCAAAGTACTGTACATACCTCCTATGGGATAAATTAAGTTGATATGTATCTGTAAAACTGATATAGATTATTAGCTGTTGTTGATCCATAATGAAGCACCAGATCATAAAAGATAGTGTAATTTGGCCCATACAATCTGCATCTGAACATTAGAACTATAACGAAAAAAGAGAAAACTTGTACTTAATAAACTCCCTTTCTAATAGTTGCTGGAAAAAATACCTAAAGTTGTTCAATAATTGTAATGGAAGTACAGTGTTGGCACCAGAAGTATAAAGTAACAAGAAAATGTACAGTAATTAAATAAAATGTCAAATTATACTTGTTTACAGGATTTGAGTAAATGTGCTTTATTTCCACCAAATATAGACAAACAAATAGTATAAATCATGTGACCTGCATAGTAATACACTAAGAAAGAAACTAATTTAGGCAAATTTGAGATACAGCTTTTGGTTTATTGATATTGGATGGTTCATTTCCATAAATGTATTTTTGCACATTTTGATATTTTGCATTGGAACAGTTTTATGGAACCATCCCAAGTTTCACAAAGTTTATTTGCTTGCTTGAGGTGGTTTTTACAGGTTTGCAGAGAGTGAATTTTTCCTCTGTCTAATTGTGAACAAACACATCACTGCCATTTTAGATCAAAAACAGTAACAGAATACCCTATATCCTCTACCTTGTTTATAAAACCCATGTATAACCTAGTCTACAGCGCCACCTGCTGGAAACACAATGCAGCCTAAATTATTCAAAGTCACATTATGGACACATACATGAATCGTAGTTTTGTTTTTGCACTTCCCAACAGTTTGCTTGAAATTGACTGTACATATAATGGAAACCCAGCCTGTGTTTAATATGTGATACTTGGTACTGATGGAGAAATACAGCGTCTGAGCTGAAACTATTTGATGTCTCTGTCGACCTTATTGTTAATCTTCCTCCTCCTTCTCTCTTTAACCCCTCCTCTTTTCATCCTATCCACATCTCACTGTCTTTTCTCTCTCATGTATTATCTCCTTTCTCTCTCTCTCTCTCTCTCTCTTCCTGCTCCGTCTTACCGGCAGGCATAACTCCAGATGCCTTGTAATGGTTCTAAACACTTCTTATCTTCTGCATGACGGACGCCTCGCCTCACCTCGCCTCGCCTCGCCTCAACCCCTTCAGCTTTGCGGTTTTCTTCAGCTCTGAACCCCCTCCTTCCTCTCTTATCTCCTCCGGTTCCGGTGGGATTCTCTCCACACTGAGTCCGACCGGAGCGCTTTCGCATTTCCGGGTGAAGCGTTTTTGTCGGGGTGGCGGGGAGGACAGCCTGAGCGTTGAATTGTAACCTGCTTGTTTTGTTGTCGTGGAGCTCTGTACTCAGCTGTGTGTATCCGCTGTGGGTCGGGAGGACGGGGGTGATGTTTATTTAGAGCTACACTGAACTTGTGCTTCTTACCTTGTTATTTCTGCTTCTCTCTTTCCTCTCCTTCTGTCACAGTGTCTTTAAACTGTGCTTTCATATCGGCTGTAGAGTCATTTAATAGGTCGTAGAGGGATTTGTTTGGAGCACGGACACTATGACTTAAAAGTGAAATCTATCCGCCTTCTATTCTATCCTAACACTTCACCACCTCTTTATCACAACACTACAGCTTTAAAGGACACAATAGGAGCATGGATGCGTTAGCAATCTGGGTTCAGACTACACAGTTTTTCGGTTTTTTGGTTCAGAGTTTCATCCACATCTGAAAAAGAGCAGAGAGCAGAAATGACCAAACACCATCTGTTCATTTGGAAAGAGATGCTCACAACTGGCTTCCTTTCTGCCAAAAAACAGAGACTTTGGATTCACGCGTCACACAAGGAGGACACCATGGTTTGTCGCTCCCTGAGTTTAACCTTTGGTAGAAGTATTGATCACTTTGCCATGTTTACGTTTGTGTTGCCAAGTGTTTTTATCTGGTTCAGAATCAAACAGAGGTGATGCCATCTGCGTCAGGTTATTTGTGGTTTTTGTACCAAACGTTCAACACTTTTCACGAGCAACACATTTTGCAAGTTCTACTAATTATATGAGTGAAGAAAATGGGAATTATGTCACCAAAACAGTATGATAACCAGGTTACTTTATCAAGCATGCACTTTTAGTTTAGACAATTGGAGGTTTTTAGAAAAAAAGGAATCAGTGAAGCAAACTGAAAGAGTATTACTCCATTTTCTCCTCAGGAAAGTCATATTTCTGTCTGGTAATGGTCTTAGTGGAAAGAGTTTATCATAAATGCAAAAGTCAGGTGTTAAAGATCATTAAAAAAATGTCTTTGTTGAATATTTCAGTCACATTCAACCTTAAATTTAGATTTGAAATCAAGGTCAGTTGATTTAAAACATGTAAGACAGAGCAGGGTGATCAAGCCAAAAGAATGAAAAGAACGACAGACTGAGAAATACTCTTTCTGTACCAAAACTATACGCCTCGTATGTTTGGAGAAACTCATTTACTACTAATATGTTACAAGAAGAAAACAGGCTGCATTTTAATTTATGTTCAGCAAGACAAATCTCCAGAGATTTAATGCTGAGTTTGTGATTTAGGCATTTTCCACAGTTTCCAGAAGGCACAACCATGATTAATTAATGTAAGCCCTACAATAAGTAGATGTAAAAACAAAACAGGTCATTAATCAATCTGAAATATTAACATTGAGCAAAAATGTGTCATTATTCCTGGTAATTGCATATATTTGAGCACAGTTATTTCATTAACTCAACATCATTTTAGTGCAACAGAGGTTTATTTTAAATGCTAGAAAAGGAGTTTCAATAGAAATGCGTGTCAGAGTTCTGTCGAATGTTGTCGTAGATGTAGCCACCTCCTAATTCTCAATGGAGGACAAACCCTGCGTACAACAGAGCGCCCTGTGCTTCTGTTGATCAGCATCACAAAAGTAACCGAATCTCATCATGGAGGGGAAACTATCCAACCTGCTGGTCTTGGTGTCTGGACGTTCACTCAGGACCAGTCATCAGCCACTGTAAAACACGCCACGAGAGATAAAAACACCAACGTCGTTCCTGGTACGAACCGACATCCTGTGTCTATGTGGATGAACCGAGGTGATACTGTGCAGCCTGAACCCGTCATACTGTCTTATATTTTATACCGAGTGCAGAAGACAAGATTCAGAAGAAAATGTGTCAGAACACTGATCAAAACACCAAAAATCAAACTGAACAATCAACCTGTTTAACATCACCGGGTGTGAAGGTTGAGTACATCCTGTTACCATCACGGTTCAGTAACAACATAAAAACATGTGTACATTAATAAATAAATAAATCCTCCAGGTATGAAATGTGACAGTCATAGCTTTCTTACTCTTTCTTCCTGCCTCCATGTCTTTCTGTGCTCCAGTTCACTTTACATCTATCTTCATTAGTGGTGGCTCCAAACATGCCTCATAGTGACTTCACACGCTGTGAATAAGTACTAAATAAGTGAATAAATAGGTCGACGTCAGCATGACCGTGACACTCTGTAGGTTTCGGCTCCTATTAGAGTTTAGTCATTAGTGTGGAACCGCACTGATTTCACTCACACGTCATCGTGATGTGAGACGGACACGTTCCAGGCAACAGGCTTCATGCACGGTGCGTTCACTGTCCGCACAAAGAGTGGGTAAAACCCTACCGCTCTCAGCGTTCAGTCGTCGCCCCGTGCATCCAGCCTGTTGACCGCCTGTATATCTGTGTACATAGGTGTCAGGGGCGGGGAGGGATGCATTTGGCGGGAACCTGGGGATTCAAACCTTGTCTTCTCTTTGTCTCTGTTCCGAGCTCCTGCTACTAATCTTCTGCGTGTCGTGTCCCGTTTGTGCATCTTACAAGTTTGTCTTTCTTAACTTCTAATAAAACCTCGACTCTTTGCTCACCTGAATCTGTGCCCGTCGCCTCTTTGTGTGTCCCTTCTCTGTGTGTGTTCGCCTTCTTATAACCTTTAACACCCGTCAGCAGCAGCACTACGTCTCCAGAGACTCAGAACGGAGGTGACAGATGTTAAATGATTTGTGGAAGACTTTGAGATGGTTTGACAGCGTCACCTGCAGAAATCCGTTAAGTTTTGTAGAAAAAGTGCAGAAATAATGCATTCACAGCAGGTTAATGTCAAACTATAATTCCTTTAAACCCAGTGTAAACTATATCAACAAGACAGTTAACTCATTAATGACTGGACATAAACTGTAACTGTCCAGTATTTTAAACTAGGGGTGCACTGTAATATCGGCCAGACAACAGCTGGTATCAATGTCCACATATCAGATGTCTCTGCACTTGTCATGTTACATTAAAGTTGTTTTTTCCTCATATATTTTTGAGTAGAATCGATGTAATTCAGTTATAATGTGATGACAGACTGAAAGACTTTTTAATGGTGACTTTTATATCTGTAATGAAGATTTCTTTGTTAAGGGAATAAATAACAACAAAAATCTAAGAAACAGCCAAGAATTTTACACATAATGCATCCCTATTTTAAACATTTGATACCAGCTGCAAACGTTAATGGAATAATTGATTTGTACGTAGGAAATAAATTGTCAGAATCTATTATTTTTTCTTAAAAACACTGTGCAAATAGTAAATGTTTGATGGCTGCAGGCTCCTCCAATATGGGATGTTTCAGCTTTTCTCTCTGTTTTGTCTTTATCTCTTTCAGGTTAATATTTGATTAAAAATGTGTTAATATTTAGTCAGATTAGATAAGGAACTGGACAGTCAAGAGTGATACTGTCTGTAAAGAACATCTGTCTCTGATCTGTAGCATCTTTTCTGAAAAATTTTGTATTTAATCAGAAAAATTGTGGGAATTAAAACACAACCAAGATGAAACTAGAGCGATCCTAAAAGTTAAAGAAGGCACTGAAATAGTTTCCAGACTTTGGAACACTTTCCTTTTTTTCTCAGTTATTTGACTTGATCAGATGAATCCTTATTATACTATATTATCTGTTTCATTTATCTATCTAATATTCAGGTACAGCTGAGGTTATATTTTCACAAACTAGCACCAAAAAATGAGTGACTCTTGTGTTTGCAGGTTTGCATTTGATTGTGCATTTGCCTTTTTTTGCATCATGTGCACATGAAACTGTGCATTGGTGACTCGAGGTTTCTTATGCATTTCACCCTTGAATGTGTGAGTATTAGTGTTTGATTAACGATCAACAGGAGATGGTATGAAGGAATCTGACATGAACATACTTTATATCAACTATGTGTCTGTAAACAAAACCCATGAAAAAAACAAAACCAACAATGAACTGGGAGTCAGTTTGTTATAATGATAAACCATTACAGCTCATTTAACAAATACCCTCTGCTGTAAGAGTGAATTAAATAAAATAACATAAAATAACTTTCTTTATCATTTTACTGCAGCCTTAAAATATTATACTGAGTAGATGAGACTGGTCCCCTGAAGAGGACTATGTTTGATAAATCACACCTTCGTGTGTGTTGCTGAAAATATGTTCAGGATGTCTCAAAAATAATATGTAATGACAATAGGTTTTTTATTTCTTTAAAATGTCAAGAAAACACTAGAAATATAATAGTAATATATCTCCGGTGTTTACAGTAAAAAAAATAAAACATTTAGTGATGCCACATTTACTATTTGACTTAAATATGTTTTTTAGTGTCAGTTTTTTCATTTCCTGATAAAGAGCCACAGACACTGATTGTCAGGCAACAAAACAAGGTCGCTCACGTTTATTGTGCAACTCAAACCTGATTCAGTTCCATTTCAACCCTGTTTTTTTGGTCGACCTGTGATGTTTATTTTCCTTGACTGATCCTTTTTACTCT